>JARQZK010005193.1:90000-188366 GCA_030704885.1 Cynegetis impunctata
ATCTCTTTGACGAATTTGAAAAATCATCAATAGCTTTGTCATTTATTATTTTAGAACCAAAGGTGATAGAACAATTTTTGTTCAAAATTGAATTTGAAATCGACTGAAGGTATTGTATACTGGGCGTCCTATCTGAAAAAATAAAAAAAAGTTTTTTACATATCTCTGGAACGCAATGTTCGATATTTGTTATGTTTTCATCATTGTTATCAGCGAGAAAAATACTAATAGTTTGTATATTTCACCGACTTCACAGCTTCAATAATTACAAAGTTAGCAATGGTGCCGACTTGAGTTTTGAAAACCCTGTATATATATATATATATATATATATATATATATATATATATATATATATATATATATATATATATATATATATTTATTCGAATTGTTGTTGCCTGTGATCTATTTTTAATCTCTTGATAATTATTAGCAATAACAGGCTGGTTGAATCTTAAAAAACTCGATTTTATTA
Organism: Cynegetis impunctata; assembly: GCA_030704885.1. Lineage (NCBI taxonomy): Eukaryota > Metazoa > Arthropoda > Insecta > Coleoptera > Coccinellidae > Cynegetis > Cynegetis impunctata. The sequence continues at coordinate 90,479 of JARQZK010005193.1, forward strand.
AAAAGTTGACGTTTCACTACGACATTCATAGTTTATCAAAACTTTTGAAAAAATTGAAATCTCCTTGACATTTATTGATTTGAAAAAATTTGAAAAGACAAGACTGCTTTGTCTCGCTAAAATTTTTTTCCGAATGTGGTTGTTCTTTGTTATTTATTACGTGCTATTCAGTCTAATATCAACATTCAAAATTGTTATCATTAGATGGCAAGGGAAACCACAGAAACCTTCACCTACGTAATGTTCGAAAATAAAAATAATAGGGTACTATTTATCTAACAACAAAGAAATTAGTCGCAGGAAAATATTAAAAAAGTAGAGCAGAATTATCGGTATAGAACGTTTATATGGAAGCAGCCGTTGACACGTGTTTCGGACTCTTTGGTCCTCATCAGAACGGCGTAGCAAAGCATTGGATTGAAAATTTGGAGATGAAAATAGTACAACAAATAAAAACCTCTGCTACGGAAGACAATCACACCTTTGTGGACTAATTTCTTTATTATTGTTTATTTACTCGTTCTGAGATCTCGCGGATGGCATTAATCGCTTCCGTGGCAGAGTTTGACCAAATCTCCCAAACCGGAGAGTTCAAACAATAGTCCACAAAGGTGTGATTGTCTTCCGTAGCAGAGGTTTTTATTTGTTGTACTATTTTCATCTCCAAATTTTCAATCCAATGCTTTGCTACGCCGTTCTGATGAGGACCAAAGAGTCCGAAACACGTGTCAACGGCTGCTTCCATATAAACGTTCTATACCGATAATTCTGCTCTACTTTTTTAATATTTTCCTGCGACTAATTTCTTTGTTGTTAGATAAATAGTACCCTATTATTTTTATTTTCGAACATTACGTAGGTAAAGGTTTCTGTGGTTTCCCTTGCCATCTAATGATAACAATTTTGAATGTTGATATTAAACTGAATAGCACGTAATAAATAACAAAGAACAACCACATTCGGAAAAAAATTTTAGCGAGACAAAGCAGTCTTGTCTTTTCAAATTTTTTCAAATCAATAAATGTCAAGGAGATTTCAATTTTTTCAAAAGTTTTGATAAACTATGAATGTCGTAGTGAAACGTCAACTTTTTAATAAAATCGAGTTTTTTAAGATTCAACCAGCCTGTTATTGCTAATAATTATCAAGAGATTATATATATATATATATATATATATATATATATATATATATATATATATATATATATATATATATATATATATATATATATATATTTTTATATATATATATATATATATATATATATATATATATATATATATATATATATATATATATATATATATATATATATATATATATATGAATATAAAGTTTGAGAAATTAATAATTGGTGATATTATCAACCACAGAAATAGGTGATAAACCCAAAAATTTATGAATCCGATATCTATTGATACCAACATCCTTCTTTAAAGATTCGTAGAAAATTTCTACGTTATTGGAAATAGAATATTTTTATTTCGAATGAAATTCATTCTAACGGGTGTATGAAAGAATATGAATCTACCTATTGCAGAAACTTGGTGAATATTGATAAATTTTCTTTTCCTTTCAGATTCTACTGGGAAATGACAATGTCCTTAACTTATCTGGGAATAATGATTTACACACCGTTGTTTGGTGTGAATACTCAGAATCCATTGACTCATCAATGGAGTTACTTTTATTATCAATTAATGAATAACATTTGTGTTATTGATATAATAATAAATTTTTTTACTGGATATTTGGACAAAAATAACGAAACAGTCATTTTGAACTTAAAACAGATATTCAAGTGAGTACCTACCTATGAAGTTAACGAAAGTAGAAGCATATAATCGAAACAATTTTTACAAAAACTAACTTAGAAATTTAAAAGTTATTATGAAATTTATATCTGGATCATACTCTGATCCTTCGGACATATTTTCGCACACAGTGTTTGATTTTAATTAATTCAACGAAACATACATGAAAATGGTACAGTTTGGGCGACGAGTTGCCAAAATTGAACCACCAGTCTCTCAAATTGAGCCAACACGATTTCTAATGATAATTGCGAATACCAAATTCTATGAAAATTACTATTGTTTTGTATTTCTAGGAAGGTAATTTTTCTATCGTTCCAAACATTGATATGAAACGCCTTTAATTAAAAGGAAGGTACCTACATAGTTATTCTTGAAAATAAGTAAAATGTGCAGTTTTCATTGTTTTCACACCTACAATGGAACCATGTCTTGCATTGGATACATTGAATTATGCCACTACTCCCCCATTCTACTTCGTTGCTGAACCACTTTCTTTTTAGTCGTATTTTCTCATAAAATACATACTATTGCAGTATATCGAAGGAAACCAGTCAGGTGCGAAAATAGTTTTTTCATCCATTTTAGACCTCCCAGACCACGATTTTCGAAAAATTGGTCATATTTTCTTTCAAATTGTACTTTCCTAATATCAACTGAATTCACGTATAAAATTTCTTTCCTCTAATTGAATTTGGATTGACAGTACAGATGCCCAATTCTCAAAAAGCCTTGAAATTTCAACATAAAAATTGCGGTACTGAAATAAATCTTATGGGACCCCAGATGTACACCACCCTAACATCAACTTAATCCCCGTTTTTAATTTCAATTCTCTAACTCAATCAGCAGAAGCTGTGGAGTTGCACAAAACCTGAAAAAAATATGAAATCTCTACACTCAAATGGCAGCAGCTGGGAAAAATATTTAAAATACTTCGCTTACATCAACTCATTCAACAATCTAACTCAATCTGGATGACATGTGGAGATGCGCAAACCTTCAAGCACACCGAGAAAACAATTAATCTCTACATTGAAATGGCGGCGATGAGAAATTAATATTTATACCGTCAAAAGGCACTTGCCTTTCATGAACTCCATCCAATTATGAATGTTTTCAACGCTATAATTCAATTTGGTGATGCAAAAATTCTATGGATGAATCTCGGATATGATGTAGATAATTAATTTCCACATATGTTGCGACCAGTTTGAAAAAGTTTCGTTCGTGTACCTCCCCTCCACTCCCTTACCCAAATTTTGAAGATGCCAAGATTGCTACTGAATTTTGGTAGTTTTGGTGTGCATTTTTGCACACCAAAAGAGGTGGGGACCTCTGGAGATGTCAAAATGTACCTGGGAAAATCTTTGTCTAGGTGGTCTGAAACGGATATAAAAACCGCTCCCGCATCTGACTTGACTTTCGATACAGTGTAATTGTTAACTAGATTCTGAAAAAATACGAGAAACAATCCACTGAATAATAGAAAAATATAGTTAAGCTATTTGGTTGAAGCTTTCTGATGTATACAATCTTCCACTTCTTTTTTATCCAAATTTTTCACAGTCTCCAAATTTCCTGATTTCCTTTTCTACATCTGATGAATATACTAAGATTTATTGCAGTGTAATAAACGTTGGATTTGAAAGTATATAACACCTCAAGTTCATGTTAGAGTTTTTTCATTTAGCGCTACCGTTTTTCAATGTATTCATATCATATTTTTTTAATAGACATTACATACTTGGCTACTTTATCATCGATGTATTATCAACTTTACCAACGACCTTAATGTTCTCTTCTGGAGGCACAACTTTACCATGGTACGTTTCGATTAATCGTTATTTGAGGATTATAAGACTACCAACTGCCCTCGAATATTTGGATAATTTCTTCCATGTAAGTTGAGTTACTACATTAGTAGTTATAAATTTGTTATGATAATCAAGATAATCAAAGGTGCAGAACACTCTTTAATAAGTTTCAATCTATCGATTTTCAAGTGTCGAAGCAAAAACCTATTCGGGCACATATAAACCGAGGTGATGTTAGCTCCCGGCCGGCCAGCTCCAAGCGTCACATTTCCACCACGGTCATATTCATGGAGCTGGCCCTTTTAGGTTACTTATTCGAACAAAAAAATTATGCACGATAAGTACTTTCTTTTCTCTATGTAAACATCTAATTTTCGTTCTTGGCCGCCCATTGACCGAGCCCAAAAAAAAAATATAAATATTGGTTCGATCGCAATGTTTTCTTATATTTCGGTTCATGGAGCTGCCCCTTTTGAATTCATATATCCAAAAGGAAAATTTTGTGTGAAAAGTACCTTCTTTTCTTCATGTAAACATCTAATTATGGTTCTTGGCCGAGCATTATTTAAGCCAAAAAAAATTATAAATATTGGTTCGACCGCTATCATTATTCATATTTCGTCTCATGGAGCTGGTCTTTTTGAAGTCACATATCCGAACGGAAAATTTTGTATGGAAAGTACTTTCTATTCTCTATGTAAACATCTGATTTTAGTTCTTGGCCGGGCAGTGTTTAAGCCAAAAAAAAATTATAAATATTGGTTCTACCGCTATCATTATTCATATTTCGTCTCTTAGAGCTGGCCGTTTTGAAGTCACATATCCGAACGGAAAATTTTGTATGGACTACTATCTATTTTCTATGTAACCATATAATTTTGGTTCATAGCCATGCATTATTTAAGCCAAAAAAATTATAAATATTGGTTCGACCGCTATCATTATTCATATTTCGTCTCATGGACCCTTTTGAAGTCACATATCCGAACGGAAAATTTTGAATGGAAAGTACTATCTATTCTATATGTAACCATCTAATTTTGGTTCTTGGCCGGGCATAATTCAAGCTAAAAAAAATAAATATTGGTTCGACCCCTATCATTATTCATATTTCGTCTCATGGAGCTGGCCCTTTTGAAGTCACATATCCGAACGGAAAATTTTGAATAGAAAGTTCTTTCTATTTTCTATGTAACCATCTAATTTTGGTTTTCAGGCGGGCATTATTTAAGCCAAAAACAAATTATAAATATTTGTTCGACCGCTATCATTATTCATATTTCGTCTCTTGGAGCTTACCCTTTTGAAGTCACATATCCGAACGGAAAATTTTGTATGGAAAGTACTATCTATTCTCTATGTAACCATCTAATTTTGGTTCTTGGCCGGGCATAATTCAAGCCAAAAAAAATTATAAATATTGGTTCGACCGCTATCATTATTCATATTTCGTATCATGGAGCTGTCCCTTTTGAAATCACATATCCGAACGGAAAATTTTGTATGGCAAGTACTTTGTATTCTTTTTGTTAACATCTAATTTTGGTTCTTGGCCAGGCATTGGTTAAGCCAAAAAAAATATAAATATTTGTTCGACCGCTATCATTATTCATATTTCGTCTCATGGAGCTAGCCCATTTGAAGTCACATATCCGAACGGAAAATTTGGTAATGAAAGTACTTTCCATTCTCTATGTAAACATCTAATTTTGGTTCATGGCCGGGCATCATTTAAGCCAAAGAAAATTATAATTATTGGTTCTATCGCTATCATTACTTTTATTTCGTCTCTTGGAGCTGGCCCTCTTGAAGTCACATAACCGAACGGAAAATTTCGTGTGGAAAGTACTCTGTATTCTCTTTGTAAACTTCTAATTTTGGTTCGTGGTCGGACATTTTTCAAGCCAAAAAAAAATTATAAATACTGGTTCGACCGCTATCATTTCATCCATATTTCGTCTCATGGAGCTGGCCCATTTCAAGTCACATGGTAAGAACATACCTTTTTCAATGTGAAAATGTGATTTTTGTTCTTGGCCGCCTATTCGTTAAGTCAAAAAAAAATTATATATATTGGTTCGATCGCTATGATTAGTCATATTTCGGTTCATGGGGCTGGCCCTTTAGGTTCCACATAATCGAACAAATAATTTTGTGCGTAAATTTCATTCTTTTCTCTATATAAACATCTTATCTTTGTTCTTGGCCGCCTATTCGATGAGCCACAAAAAATTTTTTAATATTGGTTCGATCGCTATGTTTAGTCATATTTCGTTTCATGGAGCTAGGCCTTTAGGTTTCACATAATCGAACAAACAATTTTGCGCGTAAAGTACCTTCTTTCCTCTATATAAACATCTTATTTTTGTGCTTGGCCGCCTATTCAAAGTGCCACAAAAAAAATATTTAATATTGGTTCTATCGCTATGATTAGTCGTTTTTCGGAACATGGAGCTAGACCTTTAGGATTCACATATTTAAACGGAAAATTTTACGTGAAAAGTAAATACCCTTTTCAATGTAAAAAATGTGATTTTTTTTTTGGCCGCCTATTCGTTAAGGCAAAAAAAAATTATATATATTGGTTCGATCGCTATGATTAGTCATATTTCGTTTCATGGAGCAGGCCCTTTAGGTTTCACATAATCGAACAAAAAATTTTGCGCGTAAAGTACATTTTTTTCTCTATAGAAACATCTCATTTTTGTTCTTGGCCGCCTATTCGATGAGCCAAAAAAAATATTTAATATTGGTTCTATCGCTAAATTTCAGTCGTTTTTCGGAACATGGAGCTGGCCCTCTAGAATTCACATATTCGCAGTGAAAATTTTGCGTAAGAAGAAAATACTTTTCTCTGTGTTAACATCTAATTTTCGTTCTTGGCCGCTTATTCGCTAAGCGAAAAAAAATCACAAATATTTGTTCGATCGCTATGTTTAGTCATATATCGTTTCATGGGGCTAGCCCTAAAGGGTTAACATATTCAAACGGAAAATTTTGCATGGAAAGTACATACCATTTTCAATGTAAAAATGTGATTTTTGTTCTTGGCCGCCTATTCGTTAAGTCAAAAAAAAATTATATATATTGGTTCGATCGCTATGATTGGTCATAATTCGGTTCATGGAGCTGGCCCTTTAGGTTTCACATAATCGAACGTATAATTGTGCGCGTAAAGTAAATTCTTTTTTCTATATAAACATCTTATTTTTGTTCTTGGCCGCCTATTCGATAAGCCACAAAAACTTTTTTAATATTGGTACTATCGCTATGATTAGTCTTTTTCGGATCATGGAGCTGGCCCTTTAGGGTTCAAATATTCAAACGGAAAGAAATTTCCATACCGAATTTTCCGTTCGGATATGTGACTTCAAAAGGGCCAGCTCCATGAGACGAAATATAAATGATGGTAGCGGTTAGAACAAATATTTAGTATTTTTTTTTGGCTTAAATAAAACCCGGCCAAGAACCAAAATTAAATGTTTACATAGAGAATAAAAAGTACTTTCCATACAAAATTTTCCGTTCAGATATGTGACTTCAAAAGGGCCAGCTCCATGAGACGAAATATGAATAATGATAGCGGTCGAACCAATATTTATAATTTCTTTTGGCTTAAATAATGCCCGGCCGAGGAATAACATTAAATGGTTACATAGAGAATAGAAAGTTCTTTTCATACAAAATTTTCCGTTCGGATATGTGACTTCAAAAGGGCCAGCTCCAAGAGACGAATTATAAATAATGATAACGGTAGAACAAATATTTATAATTTTTTTTTGGCTTAAATAATGCCCGGCCAAGAACCAATATTAAATGCTTACATAGAGAATAGAAAGTACTCTTCATAAAAAATTTTTCGTTCGGATTTGTGTCTTCAAAAGGGCCAGCTCCATGAGACGAAATATGAATAATGATAGCGGTCGAACCAATATTTATAATATTTTTTGGCTTGAATAATGCTCGGCCAAGGACCAAAATTAGATGGTTACATAGGAAATAGATAATACTTTCCATACAAAATTTTCTGTTCGGATATGTGACTTCAAAAGGGCCAGCTCCAAGAGACGAAATATAATTAATGATAGCGGTTGACCCAATATTTATATTTTTTTTTGGCTTAAACAATGCCCGGCCAAGAACCAAAATTAGATGGGTACATAGGAAATAGATAGTTCTTTCCGTACAAAATTGTCCGTTCGGATATGTGACTTCAAAAGGGCCAGCTCCATGAGACGAAATATAAAGAATGATAGCAGTAGAACCAATATTTATAATTTTTTTTTGGCTTAAACAATGCACGGCCAAGAACCAAAATTAGATGGTTACAAAGAGAATAGAAAGTTGTTACCATACAAAATTGTCCGTTCGGATATGTGACTTCAAATGGGCCAGCTCCATGAGACGAAATATGAATAATGATAGCGGTCGAACCAATATTTATAATTTTTTTTGGCTTAAATAATGCATGGCTATGAACCAAAATTAGATGGTTACATAGAAAATAGATAGTAGTCCATACAAAATGTTCCGTTCGGATATGTGACTTCAAAAGGGCCAGCTCCAAGAGACGAAATATAAATAATGATAGCGGTAGAACCAATATTTATAATTTGTTTTGGCTTAAACAATGCCTGGCTCAGAACCAAAATCAGATGTTTACATAGAGAATAGAAAGTACTTTCCATACAAAATTTTCTGTTTGGATATGTGACTTCAAAAGGGCCAGCTCCATGAGACGAAATATAAATAATGATAGTGGTCGAACCAATATTTATAATATTTTTTTGGCTTAAATAATGCCCGGCCAAGAACCAAAATTAGATGTTTACATGAAGAAAAGAAGGTTTTTTTCATACAAAATTTTCCGTTTGGATATATGAATTCAAAAGGGCCAGCTCCATGATCCGAAATATAAGTAATCATTGCGATCGAGTCAATATTTATATATTTTTTTTTGGGCTCAGTCAATGGGCGGCCAAGAACGAAAATTAGATGTTTACATAGAGAAAAGAAAATACTTATCGTGCATAATTTTTTTGTTCGAATAAGTAACCTAAAAGGGCCAGCTCCATGAATATGACCGTGGTGGAAAAATGACGCTTGGAGCTAACATCACCTCGGTCACATATAATCTGTTACTTTTTAATAGCAAAACAAGCAGCTTTACTTTAAGTGACATCCACCATATTATGACCATTAACGATCGATTGAGCATCCACCAGTTTCTAGCACCCTTTTCAAAAATATCATCGTTTCAAAAGATCAGCGTTTCTCATATGAAAACCTATTTAGGCCAAGCTACAGAGATGTTTTCATGTAAAAAGTGTTAGAAGAAAACCAGCTCCGCCATAAAAATTTTAATGAATTCAATGTTGTTTTATCACAGTTAAATTTTGATGTGGATTGCATAGTTCTGTCGTAAACATGGAAAATAAGGGATCTTAATCAGTATGAAATGGAAGGGTATAACGTAATATACAATAATGGGGAATTTAATCAGAATGATGGAGTGATTGTGTTTATAAGGAATAATTTACATTTTAATTTTGATATAGTTCAGGTAGGAGAAATAAAAGTTATCTTCCTCAACGTAACAAAGCTTAATAAAAACATACAGATCATCGCTATGTACAGATCTCCAGGTTCATCCGTGGAGGAATTCAAAAAGGAATGCAAAAAGAAAAATAATATATCCTTCTTTATTGGCAATATCAATATAGACATTCTAAAAAATCAGGCAGATACAGAAGAATATCTCAATACTATGGGGGAATACGGATATACATCCATGATAAATGATTTTACCCGAGTAACAGTCAATACAAAATCATGCATTGATCGCATCTTTGTCAGCTCTGACAATGATATACAAACGTTCTTACCTGCTATACCACATACAACTGTGACCGACCATTATTCAACCTTCATGGAGTTCTTCTTAGAAACATCAGTGAATACAAATATAAATGAATTATCTTGCAAAAAAAGAATACATAAATTATAATCAGATGATGAGAATACTTGAAGAGCAAAAATGGGAAAAAGTATACGAAACAAGTGAAGTAGATCAGTCGTGGTTACTATTTATAGAAAAATTACAAGAAATTATTGAGAGTTGCTCAAGGATTGTAAAAATAAAGCGCTGCGATAGAAAGAGGAAACCGTGGATCACAAACGGTCTTATTAAAGCTATTAAAACTAAAGACCAACTGTATAAAAATGCCGTATATAACCCCAACAACCTTGAACTTTTGAAGAAATTTAAAACACACAAAAATAAGTTAGAGGAACTACTGAAATGCGCAAAAAAGAATTATTATCGAAAAGAAATAGAAAAAAATCAAAACTATTCAAGAAGTCTCTGGAAAATAGTAAATAATAAAAAATAGGAAAATAGGATTGCAAAAATAAAGAATGAAGAAGGAAAGATATTGGAGGGAGACAGAGAGATAGCAGAGGAATTCAATAAATATTTTATAAACATTGCGACGAGACTAGCAGAGAAATTCACTTCACATGAAGATCACAGACTGCAAACAACCCATAAACACTGCAACTCCATTGTTTATTTTGACACGGATGAAAAAAGTTATTAAAGAATTGAAAAACAATAAAGCACCCAGACCGGACACCATCAAAGCAGAAACCTTAAAATCCATATCCACTCACATCGAAAAACCCTTAACATACCTTATCAACAGGCAAGGAATATTCCCGAATATCCTAAAAATCGCCGTGGTAATACTATTATATAAGTCTTCAGAACGGACAGAACTGAAGAATTATAGATCTATATCCTTAACATCGTCAATTGCGAAAATTTTCGAAAAAATTTTATACAAACGTACTATTTCTTGTATAGAGTACAAGATTTTGGCCAAGAATCAGTATGGATTCCAAAAAAAAGATCAACACAGGATGCCATCAATGCTCTAGTAGAATTAATCACTGATGCCGTGGATAATAATGCAAAAGCGGTATGCATATTCGTTGACCTGGCAAAGGCATTTGATACAGTTAATCACGAAATACTGTTGCAGACATTAGAAAATAAGGGGTGGAGAGGAGTAGCATTTAATTTAATCAAGAGCTATTTAAAAGAACGAAAACAGAAAGTCAAAATAGGGAAAGTTTTAAGTAAAGAAGAAACAATTACATGTGGAGTGCCGCAGGGGACAATTTTGGGCCCCATCCTTTTCTGCTTTATATAAATGAATTATTTGCCTTAAATCCAGAGAATAAAATCGTAAGTTTTGCTGATGACACAGTAGTCTACTTTACCGCTCCGACGTGGAACCAATTAAAGCTAAAAAGTGAAGAAAAATTTGCTAAGATAGTCGATTTTTTTGAAAACAAAAAGGCAACATGGATAAAACCAAATTCATATCATTCTCGATTCTTAGAACTGGAAAACCTCCATTTGATACACTATGTATAAAAAGTAACGATCATTCATTTCAAATACAAAGTACAGAATATATTAAATATTTAGGGATAATGATGGACTGCCACCTACGATGAAATGAACAAGCATATCTTGTTATCAAGAAAATAAGATCGTTACTAGGTAAATTCAAAACTTTAAGAGAAATATGTGAGCAAGACGAACTGACGAAAGTACTGGTTGAACCGCATTTGAATTATGCTATACTATCATGGGGAGCGATAGCAAACTCGTATTATAAAGGAATAGAAGTAGCTCAAAAATGGGTGTTTAAAATTATGTACCATAAGCCCATTACTTACCCAACAGAAAATCTATACGAGTTGTCAAACATGTTCAATGCGTCAACTATACTCCCGTGCCCTTCTTATGTACCAACATCAGCTACATGTGCCTACAAAAACTGGAAAGATATGAGGTCTCCAAACATACCTTTACCTATGCCAAAGAAGACAATTGGTTTAAATTCACATACCTACCTGGCACCCTTACTCTACAATACACTTCCAAAGAATATCAAGGAAACTAAGGCCAAACTAATGTTCGATTAGAAAATAAAAAAATGGATTCGAAGCAAGCCTTCATCTTTCTGGTATACGTTCACAATTAGAAACAATTTCATTTAACAGTAACTGTTCCAAATATGTAAAAATTAATTTAATTAAGAATAGCAATTCTGTGTACACAATTCTTGTAAAAACTCTTTTTTTGATATGTACTGCCCACGTACAAGTTTTGAACTTTTGTGGGAAACAAAATGTTTGTTTTTTGATATGAAATAAGGTGGTAATTATTTGAAACATTTATTATTTTACAGAAAATAAACATTATTATTATTATTATTAGTATTGTTTGAAAAATAGTTCCACGTGATATAGTGATATGTTTTTCACTCGACTTTATTATTTATATCTTTGTTATTAACAATTTTATGCTAAAAATCGCTTTTTTGCTTATAAAATAGAAACTATCAGAGTATTCGTGATGGTGTCAATAGACTTATTGTAGAAAATGAAGAGAGTCGGGCGACTCGATCAGACCCTTAGTCTAAGGAAAAATCGGAAAAAAACGGCCAAAATGCAGTTTTTTCAAAAATTCATAACTCGGTTATTTTTTGAGTTGTAGCGTAGATCCTCCAGTTAGTATTATTTATCAATGTAAACTTTATTCGTGCGAAGAACAGGAACTTTCCGATGCATAGTTTTTGATCTGTGGCCATTTGAATATTTTACTATGCAATTTTCCAGCAGACCTGAATGCGGCAGGTATGGTCCGATTTCAATTTACAAAAAAGATTTTGAAAGTAGAATTCTCATAGTTCAAAACGTTCATCTTGGTTTTACATGAAAACGCTGAGAACTATGTTGAAAATGAAGCTGAACATAACTATTGAGAATCTCTGTAGCTTGGCCTAATTGTATAAACTAAGTAGTTGATACATTGAATCTGTACAGCCTAACCATTTTTTTCAGATTTGTGTCATATTTCCCCTATCGCTCACCTATACCTACACATCGCTCGTAGATAAATTAAATTGTACACTTATTGAAATAATCACCGTGGATACGGTTGATTTTACTAAATTACAAAAAACAAGAACAATACGATATTGTTTTATTAATCCACTTATGTTGCAGGTGATCAGACTGGGCAATCAGAAAAGTATAATGTTGGTCCGCATCATCATATTGATCCTTCTAGTTGAATATGTTACCTATTTCACGTTCGTTGACAAACTCTGGATGATTAATGCCTTAAACATATGGGATATTATCAATACAGTGTACCTGAAACTGATGTATTGTACTATAAGAACACTTTTCCTTATAGAACCTCACCATCATGGACCTGACCCAAACGGTTATTTCATTTTGATACATCAATTCATCGTCTTGAATTGTGGGAATCTATTTCAGGCTTTTCTTTTAGGTAAGTTTATGAACTGTAGATTACTAAGTAAGTTAACTGGCTATGTTTATTCCTGATATGGAATCAAAAAACCTGAAAGTAACGTAAGTAAATCACGAATGTCAATTTTTCTGAAGCTTGAGTGAGTGGAAAAACTTTCTAAAATAAAATTCCTGTACGGGGCTAGTGGTAGAAGTTAGCTGGTATAATTCGTCATGTAACGAAAGAGCGCTTCATCAGAATGTCTCTCTCTCTCTCTGTTTGATTGTGCTGCACGCATAATCGCACAATATCGATATTCGAGCGGCGACGTTATCTACTATTTTTTTTGTAACGGATGTTTGACAAATTATATGGAGCTTACTCGAAATACACCAAACGTTGGTTATCGGCACGCTGTGAGAGATAATATTAAAATTGATTTAAGTCGTTGACGACATGTGAAGATTTTGAACTTCCTACAAAAAACTGAAAATATTCACAAAAACATACAAAACTTGTTATTCGTTTTCCCGGCGTGCTAAAGAATACGAACTTGAGAATTTTTTTAATATAGTGATTTCTATGACGTTTTGCGAGCACAACTAAAAAGTTTCACATATTTATAGGAAGAATAAACATACTTGTTTTTATTTTAAATCATAGATGAGTTATATTGCCTCTTTATTGCATTTTCCCAATAAACATTAGAGAAATGAAAATTGTAGTAAGTATATGTGAAATAGAAGCCTAGAAAAGTAATGTGATTCGAGTGTCTACTATTTACTATTTACATACATTACAGAGAGACAATGAAATTATTTTCTTAGCGTCAAAAAGAGTATGGGAAAGCGTAAGAAACTTTTTTGGACGGGGGTTCCCCGACAGCCAAGTATTTTTAAATTTTTTGTATTGGGACATCGGATGAAGTTTTGTATTGTGAAAAGCAAGTTGCACTCAAATTCGTAGAATTCAATTGAAAAAACGGTTTACACTTAATATATATTTCTAGTCTTTTACTGCACTTCTTACTGTTCGCGTTTCATGAATTCAATACTTAAATAAGATTAATGGAATATTTATGTATAGTTTCTCAATGTTCTTGCGGACATCTGAGTAACTGACCACTTCACAGAAAACTATCGTGGCGTAACGGTTAAGAAAGTGCCAAAGAAACATGACGAGATTATGCAAAATTTCATACAGAAGCACAAGTAGGATCATCAAATCATTTTCAAATGAGAGTATGCAATATACTTGTACTTTGATATTAGTGCCAGGTGATGATTGAACCTATTTTGTTAATTTTCATGTAATTTGCGACTTGCTCCCGTAATTAGTACCACGTCGAGATGGGCATATACTATAATGTATAGTATATTGTTATAGTATAGAAAAGCGAGATTTTTTCAGCGAGTAGGTATAATATTTATACCTACGAACTGGTAGTAGATTTTCTTACGTGTATAACTTACTAGATTTTCTTGTACTTAAATTATCTTATTTAATAAAATAACTACAAAAAATTATTAAGAATATAATTCATTCTATGAACTCGTATTTTTGACGAATGTGTCAGAAAATTTGACATTTTTTTGGTAGTTAAAAACGTAGAGTGTGTTGCCAACATGGAAAAGTATTGCTAAATGGAAAAATGTCGCTTTGTCTTACGACTTTGTAATGCCCGCCACATACGCTACGGTAGACCGGAGCGTATGTGGGAATAGTATTTGCATGTTTTTGTATGTACACAGACCTGCGCAGGTATACCTGCACAGGTTTCCTATCCGGTCTACCGTAGCGTATATGGCGGGCATTACTTAGAAAATTGCACTTAACTATTAAGTACAAGAAATACACCTTTTTTTTCTTTTTAAAGCTAGAACATTTAGAATATACAATAGGACCAGTATGGTACTGAGAAAGCATGAACATTTGGCCAGGCAAGTCAAGGAGTATGCAAAATTCAAAGAATTACCGGAATCCATGAATCGAATACTTCTCCAGTACGTTGACTTCAAATTCGGAAGACGTATCTATAATGAAAATCTCATTCTTAGTACACTCACTCCTCACATGAAAGATGTAATGAAACGATGACTTGGTAACAATTTTGGATAAACACATAATGATAATAATGTTTCAGGAATTATTCTACATTTATAGTCAAGAACTGGTGGAAAATGTGGAATTATTCAAGGATATGCCAACTTCTGCTATCAAGAGAATTGCTTGTAGATTGAAACAGGAGATTCTATTACCAAATGATGTGATTATACAGGCTGGCCATGAAGGTTCCACTATGTACTTCATAATCGCAGGAACTGTAGCAGTCTATACTCATAATGGGAAAGAGGTAATATCTTTATATAAGAAAAAACACCTTTATTTACTAAAAGTTTTTACATTTTACGTTCTACCTCTACCAGTGATTCTTCGGATACTGGTTATAAAATCTCTCAAAACAGTATTTAGATTAATGTCAGTAAGTATAATAGAACGAGAAATTAAGTAGGGGTTATATTGGAATTACCAGAGATTTCTTAAATGGTGTAAAAATTCAAAAGAGATGAAATGCTGAGGTCTACTTGAACATTAAGGAATATTCCGAATCTTTATATTTGTTAATTTCTGATGTATCCCGGAGGTTAAGCTGTGAACATTTATTTAGTGAATCCTAATAAATAGTAAGCATTATTTGAATTATTTTTGTAGTTTTGAAAGCTAGTTATATGTTTGTTAATTTTTGTGTTGAAATGAGGGAAAGTTCTACCAGCATAAATTTGCTGCAATGACCAAACTTCAATCTGTAAACTAGGATGAATTATTAAATTACCATTTATTTGAAAAAAATCACCAAATCATATTTTTCAATACATTCCTTGTCTCAAGATTTACAACTATTCCTCTAGAAAAAGCACATTATGAAATAACCTGTTGAAGTATGTACCTACTTAATTTAGTACTAATACTTTGTTAAAAACGACAGTGCCAATTTTCGAAAAAGCACTGGTATATTTTATATGAATCTCTTAAATACTTGTATTTTATTTCGTTTTTCTTTGAGTGGATTTTAATGGCATACAATATTCATTATCTTCACGTGTCAATGAACATGTACAAGGTGTCCCATTTTGGGTACTTTTGAATGATGGTTTCTCCGTTATTTTTAAAGATAGAGAGTTGCGGTTTTCGCGACACTGTGCTACTTTTTCGTAAAACTGAAGATGCCGTCAACAGAATTTCAATAGCCCTTTTAGTTAGCAAGATACAGGGCATTTTTGAAATTGTTGCATTTTGGGATCCCCGTCGTATCGTCGTTATCCTTCATCTTATCGAAAAGGTAATATAACATTCTCATCGATTTTCTTCCGTAGAATGCAGTGGTGTATATTTATAGACTATAAAATCTGTCTTTTTTTTACCTTTTCAAAAATATATGAAAGTATAAACTTTTTCTCAAAAACGCGCAAATAAATGACAATTTTCTGAAATTAAATGCATAAATCAATAGAAGGCCATGGATAACAACAATGGACAAGTGAAAGTTACATATTACTAACGAAGAATTGGATACCTTGCATAAAGGTATCTTCTACTTAAAAAATACCTATAGATCTTTTTTCTAACAGTAAGTTTGTATCAACAGTTTTGTAGCGTAAAGTAACAATATTACAAATACAAATAAATAACATTATTAAAAAAATTGAAGGTGATGTTCAAATTGACGACCAGTTTCTCTGATGCAAAGTTGCACATCTTTGTAATTCTTTGAATAGCGTTTGAAAGAACCTTTGTTCTCATTCGCAGATTTCGAAAGGCTGAATAAATTGCCTCTCGAAGTTCTGCAATGCTGTCAGTTTTTGGTGCACCAATTTCCTTCTCAACAAGGGTGTTGCTTCTATATATCTCAAAGTATCTATCTCTTTTCTTTCCCTGTTCTCTTTATTATATATTTTAGCACGCGTGTGAACAAATGATCCGTGCTCAACTAAATTTGCTCTTAAACGAGCAAATATCTCAAAAAAACGGCTGCCTTCTTTCTGGATATCTAAAAAGAAAGAAATTAAAATGATAATAGAGATTTTCATAGCCATTATAGCTTAGTTACCATAGGAAATATAATTCCGAAGCTTCTTCAGATGTTCATTACTCCGTATAAAACATACCAGCCTATCATATTTTTCATAATTTCCATACTCTGCATTATTCGAAGACATTGGTTAATATCAATTGAATAATAATACCAAAAGAATGAAAAAAACACCTTTACAAACGAAAAGTCTATCCAAAAACCGATGATATTGGTTTGACATTTATTTTTGTTTCTTGTCGTGAAAAATATCCATGGCCTACTATTAAATTATGCATTCAATTTTAAAAAATTGTCCTTTATTTGCGCGTTCCTGAGAAAAAGTTTATACTATCATATATTTTTGAAAAGGTAAAACAAAGAAAAATTTTAAAGTCTATAAATATATAGGGTATTCCATTTGAAGAAAACATAAGTTTGCTTCATAACTCGAAATATGTAACAAAAATTTTCTACACATCTACATTATACGAAAAAAAATCTATAAGAATGTTATATTACCTTTGCGAAAAGATGAAGGATAACGCCGATACGACGGGGATCCTAAAATGTAACATTTTCAATACTGAACTGTATCTTAAAAACTAAAAAGGCTATTAAAATTCTGTTGACGGCATCTTCAGTTTTACGAAAAAGTAGCACAGTGTCACAAAAACCGCAACCCTCTATCATAAAGAATAAGGGAGATACCATTCAAAAGTACCCAAAATGGGACACCCTGTACATCTATATTTGTTGCTGACTTCTTAACTGCACAGAAGTTGGTAATAACCACCAAACAATAATATTGTTTCAGGTTTGCCATTTGACTGACGGGGCTAATTTTGGCGAGATTGCTTTGCTGATGAACGAAACCCGAACTGCCAGTATTGTTGCTGCAGATTTCTGTGAACTGTTCAAGTTGAACAGGAAGGATTTCCAGGAAGCTATAGAACCGTTTCCTGAATTGAAAGCGAGGATGGTACAGATAGCAAGAGAACGATATACCACAATATTAGCATTTCCTTCGAATGAGACAAATGAGTGAAATATTCGAATTCATTTCTATCGGAAGCAGAGGTTTTATGTTGAGAATATTTTCATTTCCATCTTATGTAAGGATTATATATTAGAATAGATTCTGAAATTAACACCTGAGCATTATTTTTCGGTTCTAAAATAATTGAATATTATGATACAAGTGTATAAGTGAGCCTTTCAAGTACCCGCAACGAGTTTGCAAGTATCTACTTGAAGGCACTTATACACGTGTATCATACGATATTTCTTCGGCAGAAAAGAGCAGATAATCAGGTCTTCAGTATGAAATAACTTGCAATTTCGTAGTTATGATCTAAATTAAGTGATGGTGGTGGGTAGGATTTGAGGGTTTGTAGCTCTCATTTGCTAAGGGGCCTTGAAATTCACCAGGCCTGCCAATATTCTTGTTAGCCAAAGCCGTCCATTCGAATAACTTCGAAAGCAAAACTATCAGGATTTCTATATAATGCTAAAGATCTCACTTCCAAATTTGAAAATTTAGGAATTTACAAATTGATATGTTCTGTATGTAAAGGAGTGTACAGGCTGTCCCATTTTCGATGCCCTTACGGGGTAACTCGCTTATTTTTGAAGATAGAGATTTGCGGTTTTTGCGAACATTGGCTACTTTTTTGTGAATCTTACGATACCGTAATCAAAATTTTCATAGCTTGCTTCGTTTTTGAGATACAGGGCGAAGTTGAAAATATTGCATTTTGGTCCCTCTCCTGTATCACAGCTGTCTTCTAACTTATAGAAAAAGTAAGAACTGTTTTTTATACACTTTTTTACGCAGAATCCAGTGGCGTAGTCAGATTTTTGAAATGAGCTGTCATTGTTTAGGTATAACGCAATGTAATAATTTTTTAAATGGAACACCCTGTATATTTTTCCATATTCGAAACAAAAATGCTTTGCGCTTTTCAAAAATATATAATACTTATATAAAATTCTAAGTATTAGCCCTGTATTTAGATAATTTTCTTTTCTTTATGGCAATTCGAGACAAATATCACTTAGATAGATCGTTCGGCACAGTAAACAAAAATATCACTTCCATTTATATAGGTTAGGAATAATAGAAAGGTATTCATCAAAAAAATATTATTCAATATAAGTTACTAAACAGAGATACATTTAATAATGATTATAACAGAAATAGAAACATATGTAATGCTGCTACGAAACAAAGTTCTATAATTTTTCTGTTGAAAATGTTTTGTAAATATTGTTCAAATTAATGCCCATTCTGTTGAAGACACATTTTCTGAGGATAGCGCCAATCGACCACAGTTAAAACAAAAGTCTTATACCTAAGTATTTGAAAACTTCTCTCGTAGCATTCATAAGATCATCTCGATTTTCGTGCCGCGTGTGGTTCATTTTATTTTTTATGTAGCCCCATATGAAGAAATCTAATAAAGATAAGTCAGGTTACCTTGGTTGCCAGTTAATGGGACCATTATTACCAATCCACTGGTTTTGGAATCTTTCATTAGGATAAATCTTTTCTATATTGAGCCAACGGAATTTTTTCAAGTAGTTCAGAAAGAAAATCATATCCAAAATTTCCAAATATCTTTAGCATTCAAGTTACCGTCGAAAATGCGGTAGGCGCTAATCTTCCTCCAAAAACGAAACAGGATACATCAAAGCCGAATCTGCCTTGTTTTTGATGAACCACCGTAACGTGCTCATTTTCATTTGACCAATAACGATGATTATTTCGATTAAAAATGCCAGCGCTACTTATATGGCTTTCATCGGACAATATACCACCTACAAAACTCAATACTCTTCTCAGTTTCACCTGGGTGCAGATGATGTATAGCTTGGAATATGTAGGGGGTATATATATATATATATATATATATATATATATATATATATATATATATATATATATATATATTTATTTTTTTTTTTTAATATCTTCAAAACCCTTGGATTGCCAACCGAATCTTCAATTTCTCGGCAAGTATTTTTGTTCTCTTCTACCTTTGCGAGGACACTAATTTCATCATTTTCGGTATTTTCTTTTCTAAACCTTTCTAGCCTAGGCTTTTCAAACGATCCGAAAAAAGAAACTTAAAATTCCTATCTTTTCATATAACTGACACCCAGTAACTGGGTAATAGTAAATACTTTTCAAAATAGAGGTCCATCGCTTGATTTGGATTCAAATCAACCTGGTAATATATCCGAACCATATCTAATTTTTCGTAGTTTTGATATACTGGATTATCATTCGCCATTGTAGGAAAAATTTGTACACTTTGACAGGAACTATAAATATTCTGCACTTGCTTTTTTTTCATAGCCACCTACTAATTAGGTCCAGAGCGTATATAGTCGATAAATAGTGTTTCATTAGTTTAAATTTATTGTTTTGTCAAATTGTTTAATAACGTATATTAAACAATATTTTTTTAATGAAAACTTTTCGTTTTACGCTATACATCTGGAAGTGATATTTTCGTTTATTGCGCCGAACGATCTATTAAAGTGATATTTGTCTTGACTTTCATTAAAAAAAAGAAAATTATCTAAATACAGGGCTAATACTTAGAATTTTATATGAGTATTATATATTTTTGAAAAGTGCAAAGCATTTGTGTTTTGAATATGGAAAAATATACAGGAAGTTCCATTTGAAAAATTATAACATTGGGTTATACCTAAACAATGACAGCTCATTTCAAAAATCTGACTACGCCACTGGATGTAGAAAGGTGTATAAAAACAGTTCTTACTTTTTCTATAAGTTAAAAGACAGCTGTGATACAGGAGAGGGGCCAAAATGCAATATTTTCAACTTCGCCCTGTATCCCAGAAACGAAGCAAGATATGAAAATTTTGTTTACGGTATCGTGAGATTCACAAAAAAGTAGCCAACGTTCGCGAAAACCGCAAATTTCTATCTTTAAAAATAATCGAGTTACCCCGTAAGGACATTGAAAATGGGACAGCCTGTACATAGGTCATACTGGTCGATTATTTAAAACATGAATCAAACAACACTATCAATTTTTTTTGAAAAATAAAACATATTCAACATTTTCAAACCACTGCCACCAAAATCACCACTCGTTTCCACCAATAGATAATTTCCAAATTATGCACAAATTGCCTACATGAGCCAAATTGAATTATACAGAATAATTGAAAATTTTCAAACTCAATCATAATAGAAACGGTTCTGCTGAATGACCAGATTAACTTGATTTATTCCTTTGTATTTGATATATGCAAACCATAATGTATTCCAAAAATATTTTTGTCCACGACTGTACTATAAATCATTCATTATACGTGTGCTTCCTGAAGTACAATAATACCTATTATTCACTAGTGTGTATAATGGTTTATTATACACTGCATGACGTCACGCTCAAAACGTATGTCCAAACTTGAGACTATCATTCACATTGTTGGGATAGTATTGTTATTAGATTTTTAGGTTTTATGTAACTAAGATAACTTTTAGGCAAATTATTAAACTAATGTTTAATATAATGCCCAACTCATTGAATTTTTATCAGAATGAAAGAAAGGAATGGAATCGATGTCAAGTGAGTATGCAGTTTTCAGTGAACACAGACAATGTTATGTCAACGCTTTTGATAACTATTTTTATTGTTGAAAATGCAGATTATTACTAATTTTTTCGAGGAAGTCGTGGACAAAGTATAGTATTCTACTCGCACAAAATTACAATTTTTCACTCGGGTGAATTGCGACACTCACTTGCAACTCGTGTCGCAAACTTCACCCTCGTGAAAAATAGCAATCATTTTGTGCTCGTTGAATAATATACTATTCTCCACGACTGTACTATAAATCATTCATTATACGTGTGCTTCCTGAAGTACAATTATACCTATTATTCACTAGTGTGTATAATGGTTTATTATACACTGCATGACGTCACACTCGAAACGTATGTCCAAACTTGAGACTATCATTCACATTGTTAGGATAGTATTGTTATTAGATTTTTAGGTTTTATGTAACTAAGATAACTTTAAGGCAAATTATTAAACTAATATTTAATATAATGCCCAACTTATTGAATATTTACTCTAATAAATTACCTATTTCATTTTCATTAGAGTGAAAGAAAGGAATGGAATCGATGTCAAGTGAAATAGTTGACGTTTACGTGAGTATGCAGTTTTCAGTGAACACAGAAAATGTTATGTCAACGCTTTTGATAACTATTTTTATTGTTGAAAATGCAGATTATTACTAATTTTTCCGAGGAAGTCGTGGACAAAGTATAGTATTCTACTCGCACAAAATTACAATTTTTCAGTCGGGTGAATTGCGACACTCGCTTGCAGCTCGTGTCGCAAACTTCAACCTCGTGAAAAATAGCAATTATTTTGTGCTTGTTGAATAATAAACTATTGTCCACGACTGTACTATAAATCATTCATTATACGTGTGCTTCCTGAAGTACAATTATACCTATTATTCACTAGTGTGTATAATGGTTTATTAGACACTGCATGACGTCAAACTCAAAACGTATGTCCAACAGTCCAAACTTGAGACTATCATTCACAATGTTAGGATAGTATTGTTATTAGATTTTTAGGTTTTACGTAACTAAGATAACTTTTAGGCAAATTATTAAACTAATATTTAATATAATGCCAATTGAATATTTACTCTAATAAATTATCTATTTCATTGTTATCACATTGAAAGAAAGGAATGGAATCGATGTCAAGTGAAATAGTTGACGTTTACATGAGTATGCAGTTTTCAGCGAACATAGAAAATGTTATGTCAACGCTTTTGATAACTATTTTTATTGTTAAAATGCAGATTATTACTGATTTTTTCGAGGAAGTCGTGGACAAAGTATAGTATTCTACTCGCACAAAATTACAATTTTTCACTCGGGTGAATTGCGACACTCGCTTGCAGCTCGTGTTATATAATATACTATTATTATCAAGTTGAAAATCCTATTTCAATAACCTGACCTCATTGTATATTATTGAAATGAACAAAAACAAATTTTTACTTTACCATATTTATTATCACAAAATTATATACTGCTATTGCAATTTCCTTAACTCGTCAAGAACTGTTTTTATCTAAATTTGCTCGATGATGGTCGTGTGAACGAAATTGCAATAGCAGTATATAATTTTTTATTTTTCACTTGTATACTATTTGTTGATTTTACCTTAGATACGGTTGCTATAAATACACTCATTATGCCCTAGGGCGTAATGAGTGTATTTATAGCTGTATCCTTGTCGTATACGACTCTGGATTTCTCCGGCAATGAATTATTCGCAGCTTTGGCTGCGTTTCCTATGATATTCTTGGTAAATTCATTTTCATTTTCATTATTTCTATAGGTAAGACAACAAATGGCATGCCTACTATGAGTACTATGAGAAAGAAAATGGAAAGTATAGAAGCAATGAACCGATTTTAAAATCGATTTTTTCATTATAATAAAATAATTTTTTCGTGAAAAATAAAATCTTGTATGCACCAAAAAAAAATAAAAATAACTATTGTGATAATAAGCAAAATGAAGTAAAATTTTGTTTTTGTTCATCATGATTGATTATCACGTAGTAACGACGGATTCAATCAATTTGAGTTTGACAAATTCATTCCAAATAAATTTCGAAGTGTCATTTTGGCAATGCGAATGTAGAAAGTATAAATTCCCTAATAAGAAAAAATCCCAGAAATACAACCTATAGTCACAAATATATTTGAGGAATATTTATGGAATGTTGCTGCGAACGAGATTATGAATTTAATGGACATATATAAGATTGAGCGGTCAATATGAAAAAAAAAGACGGGACCGAAGCAACGGCGAAGACAACGTGGAAAGTTTCGTGCAAAAACATTTGCAAGAAAAGTACTCTAATGACTCTAATATTATAATTGACCCGTTTAACAATAGTATTTAAACCAGCCCGAGATGCCCGCGATGCAATCAGGAAAAAACTACAAGCAGATCCATGTCAGCGTAAGTCCAGCTCAGTTTCGTTAAATTTGTCTGAAGTAATAATATTGCTCTGGGAAGAAAATACTCCTGAAGGTCTTATGCGTAAATTTTACCATGTTGCTGCTGTAGAATTAGCGTGACGAGGAGGAGAAGCAGTTGCTTGTCTGGTGGATTTCTTTCAAATCTAGAAAAAATGACGACGACTCTCCAACAAATCACATTAAATACAATCCCGTGTTCAGTAAAACTTGCTAAGATGATTCTAAAAGCTGTACAAATAGTAAATGGTTGGTTTCCAATAGTAAAAGGATAACAACTTACTCGAATAGATCAACTGCTGTTAGCGAATCATCAAAACATTATCACAAAATTATATACTGCTATTGCAATTTCCTTAACTCGTCAAGAACTGTTTTTATCGAAATTTGCTCGATTATGGTCGTGTGAACGAAATTGCAATAGCAGTATATAATTTTTTATTTTTCACTTGTATATTATTTGTTGATTTTACCTTAGATACGGTTGCTATAAATACACTCATTATGCCCTAGGGCGTAATGAGCGGGCATAATGGTTCATAACGCCCGCTAATTGTACGAGGAGAAATGAAGCAACTTCCATTGATTAAATACTTCTTAATCCTTGTCGTATACGACTCTGGATTTCTCCGGAAATGAATTATTCGCAGCTTTGGCTGCGCTTTCTATGATATTCATTATTTCTATTGGTAAGAAAACAAATGGCATGCCTACTATGAGTACTATGAGAAAGAAAATGGAAAGTATAGAAGCAATGAACCGATTTTTAAATCGATTTTTTCATTATAATAAAATAATTTTTTTCATGAAAAATAAAATCTTGTATGCACCAAAAAATTAAAAATAACTATTGTGATAATAAGCATAGTAAAGTAAAATTTTGTTTTTGTTCATCATGATTGATTATCACGTAGTAACGACGGATTCAATCAATTTGAGTTTGACAAATTCATTCCAAATAAATTTCAAAGTGTCATTTTGGCAATGCGAATGTTGAAAGTATAAATTCCCTAATAAAAAAAATCCCAGAAATACAACAGTCACAAATATATTTGGGGAATATTTATGGAATTTCGCTGCGAACGAGATTATGAACTTAATGGACATAGAAAAGATTGAGCGGTCAATATGAAAAAAAAAAGACTGGACCGAATTTAAAAAAAGCAACGGTAAAGACAACGTGGAAAGTTTCGTGCAAACATTTGCAAGAAAGGTACTATAATGACTCTAATATTATGATTGACCCGTTTAACAATAGTATTTAAACCAGCCCGAGATGCAATCAGGAAGAAACTACAAGCAGATCCATGTCAGCGTAAGTCCAGCTCAGTTTCGTTAAATTTGTCTGAAGTAATAATATTGCTCTGGGAAGAAAATACTCCTGAAGGTCTTATGTGTAAATTTTACCATGTTGCTGCTGTAGAATTAGCGTGGCGAGGAGGAGAAGCAGTTGCTTGTCTGGTGGATTTCCTTCAAATCGAGAAAAAATAACGACGACTCTCCAACAAATCACATTAAATACAATCCCGTGTTCAGTAAAACGTGCTAAGATGATTCTAAAAGCTGTACAAATAGTAAATGGTTGGTTTCCAATCTTTTAGATAAAGCTGCCATGTAGGTCTATTTCATAAACTGTAATCGAAACGAGACGACAATATTACCTCACCGCGACTGTTATTAAAACCAAATCGACACTGAAAAAATAAAACTGACAAATGGTACGATAATGTACCTGTTGAAATACATGTACATGTTGAAATTCAATAAATGGATGGACTAAATCTCCTGCTGAGGCAATTGGCTTAAATGTAAAGGACAAAAAGATAACAAATCACTCGAATAGATCAACTGCTATTAGCGAATCATCAAAACATGGTGTAGAAGAACAACAATCACTGAAAATGACTGGTCATAGCAATCAAAATTCTATAAAACCATACTTAAATCTCGATCAAGAACCCCACAACAAGATCATAAATATTATGCGTGCTAATAATACTAATAATAATAATAATAATTTATTTGTACATAACATATCTTGGTACAGGAGCAATTGAGGAAATATGTACAGATAATATGCCATCAACAAAATTCCATGGCTTGTCAGATAATACAAATAGAATCCACGACAAATACAATAAAAAAATATACATGTAAATATATACACGCCGGTTCAAACATAGATAATATGGGACTGCAACTTCAGAAAAACTAGTTAAAATATTAGTTCATCAAGCGAAAATAAAATCAGCTGTCTAAAAAATCACTCATCTTGTAAATAGTTCTCTATAAAAGCAGGTTCCTCCCTCTTCTCCTGAAAGCTGTTTGGTTTAGTTATTTTATTTCGTCCGTAAAGGTTCAGACAGGTTTGATTTGGTCCCTGCTGAGTTTTCTTCTTTCTAGTCGAAGGAAGTGCGAAGTTATTTTTTAATAGATCTTCTATAGTAGATAACAGCAACGAATCTAATGTTAAGTTAAATTTTAATAATTGTACTTTCACTAAATGTACTTTTAATAAATAAATAGATTTTTGGTTGTGTTGAGTTATAAATTTTTTTTCACAAAAATTTTTCCGCCGTATATACTCGGACACTGATAAAATCCTCATAATTTTATGACAAATTTGTCAAGCTCGTTCCTTGGTAATAGCCCGAAGCAGACGGCTTTCGATTGTCATAAAATTATCTCGTCTATTATCAATGTCCTAGGGATATTACTACTGATAATTATTACGGTTGAAACATTTTATTTCAGTCGACCTAAGAGAATGGAAACTTATGATTTGCCTACTTTCTGACAAAACTTATGACGATGATTTTTCGTCCAAAATCTTTCTGAAAAGAAAATCATGCACCTAACTATCAGAACTAAAGAATATTTATAGTTTTTCTGGAAGAAACCCAATTAGTCGTTCAATACAAAAAAAAACCGTTTGTTAATTAAATGACATCGTTTCAGACAAAACGAATTATGTGAGTTCAATACAATGATTCCGTAATTAATACCGTTTACTCTCCATGCTCGGTACAACAAACCACATTGCGCTATTAAAATTCCCATTTAACATATTCTGAATGATCCTGGACAGTTATAAGAACATTTCTGACAGAAAAAAATATAAAACAGGATGAACGGTGATACATAAATTGTCTGGCATACAATGTCGTTAACAAATAACTGTTATTTGTGTAACAAGAAGAAAAGGAAAATACTAGTTCACGAACTATTGTTTCTGTTTGAATGACTGCATTACTGCACTGATTTCATTATAATTGTTGCAGATTTAGTAAATTGACTATGCCTGTGAATATAATCCTTTGTTATTGTTCAATAATAATAACATGATTTTTTCGCTATTTCCATGAAGACATCATCATTATGGCGTGAAGCTTTGTAGGAAAATATTGAGTATACAATTCGGGAAAGAAAAAATGATATATTTTTCTGGTAACAATATTCAATGAAAATTATCCCATTCAAGAGACATATAGAGGCGTAATTCAGAGTTCAATACAACAGTTAAGAAAAATAATTCTATCAAATTTCGAAATATCTGTTCTAGTTAATAAGACTGTATCGAAAAAGAATAAAAGGGACTTTTGAATCGAAGTCCTGGCGTCTTGATGAAGGATCAATAATGCTTTCTCTCTCTAAATCTTGAATATGGCTTGGCAAAACAAGCCGAAACATCGAAATTAATCCCAATAATTAAGTCATCCACATTACTTAGACTGCGAAACCTTCATGAAATACATACATAAATTTAAATATATATATATATATATATATATATATATAAACATATATATATATATATATATATATATATATATATATATATATATATATATATATATATATAAACATATATATATATATATATATATATATATATATATACATATATCTATATATATATATATATATATATATAATATATATATATATATATATATATATATATATATATATATATATATATATATTACTTAATTAATTAAGTAAATACCAATTATATTGGTTTATTCGAGACATAACGATCATTGATTTTAAATTGAACTACTGAAGAAGGAGGTAAATAATCCTCCGAAACATATAGACGAAATAACAAACCGTAGTCATCTGTTAACTGAAAAACTTTAAAAGTGTTGATAAAACCACGAATGTCGTGGCAAAACGTCAACTTTTTAATAAAATCGAGTTTTTGAGATTCAACAAGCCTGTTATTGCTAATAATTATCAAGAGATTAGAAATAGTTCACAGGCAACAACAATTCGGCAACAAAAAATATGAAATTTTTGGTGCCAAGCATCATAAAAAGTCATGAAACGAAAAAATATCTTGGTCCTAGGTCCAACTTTGATAAGCGCACCCATTTTAATAAGCAGGTTTTCAAAGTGAAAAACTGTTAAAAGATTAAGTTTTTCGAGAAATGGATATTAGTACTTTTATGAAATGGATATTAGTACTTTTATGAAAGCAATATGTCAACTATTTCTACTTAAATGTAAAAAACTGAAATATGGGTAAGCAATTAACAATGGAAGTTTACTTCAAACTTCTGGAATTTTATCCCAGTATGATTAAACTACCCAAAAAACTAAGGAAAATATGAACATGTGGGTACTTAGTTCAATGGTTATAGTAAATAAGTTTTAGCTGTAATTTATGGATATTTAACTCTTCTTTGTTTAAAACTATTGAACAAAGCATTTTATTCATTTGTAGCTTACTGGACATCTATTGTCTATAAGAGGGAACATAGAGGGAAAATTGTATCTGAAAAATAATATTAAAAAGAGACTAGTCAATAAATGAAATGTTCAAAGACTTTGGATTGAACATATAGCTGAAAAATAACTTCACATCAGAAGATTCATAAATTGGAATGGAAATTGCACTCACCTGAAAAGTAAATAAAATGATATTGATAAATAAATAATGAAAACTTAAAACAAGAAAATATCAAAATTAATATACAAGAGATTTCGGTTAGTTGAGTATCTCTATCTATTTTCAAGACCTCTCTATTAGATTAGCTAGAAACATTTATGTGTTGGCAAGTCCGGCTTCCTCTGTATCGTCTGCAGTCTTACGTGTAGCATACTTTGCATTATGCGAATCTCATATTAG
The DNA here is from genome assembly GCA_030704885.1 of Cynegetis impunctata. Lineage (NCBI taxonomy): Eukaryota > Metazoa > Arthropoda > Insecta > Coleoptera > Coccinellidae > Cynegetis > Cynegetis impunctata. The sequence goes on from JARQZK010005193.1 coordinate 119,721, forward strand.
ATATGGTATCCTGGTGTGGGAAAGTTGTAGTGAAGTAAATCGCATTTTCAGTCTGCTGTACGAATTCTTGATGGACTTGCTTACACATCATGTTGTAGAAATTCAATTAAAAATGAGACATACTAACAATTTCACCTTTGTATATTTTAGAATGCTTGATTTATGCTCATAAAAATGTTAATAAATGGCAGTTAAACAAAACTATTCATTCCCATAACACCAGAGAGAGAGACAACATTTATTTGATATTGTTGAGGTAGGTGAGGTGTCTGAGGGGACCGGACTATATGGCAGTACGTTTCTATAATGGATTGCCGCCAGCTATCAGGGCTTTGGACGCTGTATTGTTCAGGGTGATGAGAAAGATTTATTATACAAATCTGATGAATATTTTGTAATTGATTTTAATGGTTTTAACAGGTAGAATATGTTGTATAGACAGTAAGCCCAGCTTCACACGTGCCTGATGGATTTGTCAGGTGCCGGGTCGGCGCCTGGAAAAGGAAACACACGTGTTTAATTCCTCCCTGAAGTATGTGTCAGAAAGGCAGGCAGCTTGAGTTTGGGATTAACTCCTTCAGCCAGATCAGAGGATACAATTGTATGTACAAGTGCATTAAGGATAGGTGAGACGGGATATTTATGGAACATAGGAAGTGTGGGTAGGGTTCAGAGGATTAATACTGGCCAGCATTCGCCTTGTAAGTTTGCAAGCAGTGACTTACATTAACATGAGGAAACCTCTGAAAAAAACTCATGGCAGACCAGTCGGCACCGGGGTTTTAACCCGAGACTTCCTGTTGGGGAGAGTGATACCATAAAGAAATCAACAAATCAACAGGTATAAATCTCCGACCCCGTATCAAATAATGCCAGTCCTCTGAGCACACGAACAAAAGGAAATTAAAAGTTATAAAAATAGAAAGTGAAATAATTATGAAGTTTATCAATTGTCAATTCAATGAAACGAGAGAAATATTTGTTTTGACAATAAAGAAAGATTTAATGAAACCGAAAATACATTCGTTTTATAAATTAGTAATATCAATCCTTAAATTTTATCAATCATGATTACAATGACCAAATATAAAAAAAATATTGTTATCATACGATGCAGGCCTGCTTTATCAAGGAAAATAAACAATATAAACAATTATCAAGGAAAATAAACAATAGAAACAATAGGAAAAATTGGAAATTAAACAATGAAAATTATGTTACTACAACTATGAAAAAAAACGGATAATAAATTACTAATTTTTTGTGTCAACAAAATGACAAATCAATTTTAAACATACTACAATCTCGGAAATAAAGTTGCACATAGCGTAAATAATATTCAATGAATTATAATTAATCAGTATCTTATACCTAAATACAAAGATCAAACTCAAACAAATAAAGTTTATTATGAATGAATGGTAATACGCTAACGAAAAGAAAGCGCGACGATTCCCGCACAAGGTATGAATACTAAATAGGGTCTTTCAGTATCTAATGAAAAAAAATGAGAAATTATTCCGTCGAAATTCTCCTTTATATTAAGTCCGCACTTGAGAGTTTCCAAAGAGTTGCTCGTATGACAAACGACGAAAGATAATATAAAATTACCTGGTAATAGGTGTGATCGAAACAGTTCAACTCCTGAATTCGATGATGTGATGAACCATTCTAAGTACAGCCAACAGGATAAAATTTCTTCACAATGTATGGGAGAAGTTCCAGACGTTCTCCTGAATGGGTATAGCTGGCAGCTGGGATACAATCGGCGATTGTATGTTCGACAAGAAAAATCGAAGACGGATAATCGTAATTAATATGGGCACTTAAAATGATATTCACTGTATTGTAACTCACTGTCCTGGAACTCAAGGCGAACTGACTTCATATCTCACGGGAGACGAAGCGGGGGATTCAGCATTGTCTATCGTTCTTCCGCAGATGTTAACAACTACACTATAAAAACGTCCGGACTTATCGCTAGGAAATCTTAAAATCGTTAATATTGCTACACAATCGAATTATTATTCCTTATCTAAATATTATAAAAATGAAAACATTCTTCCTCTCGCTTCATTTATTGAGCTATTAATAAAATAATTAATTGTTCCATTCAGTCAATAGAAACAGAAAATTAGTTGATATAAACAAAAATAAAAGGAAGAAATAACGGCTCTAACACTTCCCAAATACTAGCCAGCATACCTAACGTACTCGACTAACTAGCTTGGTAAGAACAATACCAAGCTAGTTAGTCGAGTACGTTAGGTAGGCCTGGGACTGGTGTTTTATAGGCCGGTATGCACCATTTTCGACGTACTGGGCGAATCTATCCGGCGCCTCCCCGACTGCTGGTAACTGGATTGTCGCCAGTAATGCTCACTGGAGCACCCGGCGCCGGGAACTGGATGGTACCCAGCAGCATGTGTATTTGTATTATAGCGTTCATGCCGGCGGCCATTGGATAGCCGGTATCGCAATGCAAGAACACAGCCAGATCGGTAAAAAAACCGCTCAATGTTTCTTTTTCTTTTTATTCTTGAAATTTAAAACTGGTATATCTGGGTGTGTATAATTTATGAGTAAAATTTACATATTGTTTCCAGCAATGGAAGAGTGTTAACCAAAGTGGTACAAACACGAATAAATTCTATTTTATTTCATTCTATTCTATTCAAGTGAATACTGATTATCAGCTTTGCTTTCAGCGTTTTGGCTTTCTCAGTCAGAAAGTGGTTTGTTTCATTGTCTCTCCTTTCGGATTTATCCTTATCAATTTTTCTATTTGCACAGCAGTTTTGTGTACAATTTTGTTCTCAAATTGTCCCTCATGCTCTTAATGAGGCGAGGACTCTTCCTCTGCCTGTCATCTATATCGTAATCAGTTGCTTTTCTTAATAGTTCGGTTTCGTGATCTCTAGATTTGTCATATATATGTGTCCTTGATATCTTTTGCAATTATTTCCATTGTTAAGTATTCCTATATTCTGATTTCACGAACTTAGGTGCTCCTACTATATGTCTTAAGGATTTGATTTGTAATGTTTGCAACGTTCCTATATGTAATTTGCAGGTGTATACCCATGCTGTTGGTACGTATAAGATAATCAGTTTCATCATTGTGTTATAAAACAGTAGTTTATTATTTGGTGTTATATTACTTCTTCTGTTCTTTAGTGGGTAAATATTTTTTGTGCGGAATTGAAATTTTCAGTGAAATAATCGACGTGCCTTTTCCAGGTTAGCTTACCATCTGTCGTTATTCCGAGATATTTTATCCCATTTTTACATGTTACATATTATGTCCGGTTGAGGTCCATTTGCTGGATGTATCTTTGATTCCGTCGTATGGTCTATGATCTTTTGATGGATCTGATCCATATAATCCATATATCCATATAATCCCTCATAATCCCAGAGCCGCCAGACGTCACCCTAACGACACAAGTACATCTCCTGTACATCCCAGGGACGTCCCTCATTTGCTACTAGGATGTCCCTGGGATATCCTTTGTCGGGAAATGGTACCTAATAGGGACGTCCCAGGGACATCTACTTTCCACCGAAAAGGACACCCATGGGATGTCCTTCTGGTATGTCCCAGGGATATCCCGAAGATATATATATGAGGTACATCCCCTGAACATCCTGGCATTTCCATTTCTTTAATTCATATAATTTGAAGAATTTTATGGGAAATTTGGAGAAAAAAATTCAAAGATTCTCAACACAAAACAAGTTTAATTCATAAATGAAGGCAACATTGTGTTAAAATATGATAATAACAAAAAACGACAAACAAAAACTCATGAAGGAAACTAGATAAATTAATAAGTTGAAATTATGCATATATATTTTAGGGTGACGGTGCATTTGTTGCAGGCATTATTGCATCATCCTTTCTCTGGCTTCTCTCCTTGGCCCTTAATGAATGAACTATAAACATAATATTCAGAATGGGTTAACCATATATTATTGCCTCAATTATTTGATTCAAAAGCAAAAGAGTACATTCAATATTTTAATATTATACCAATCTTAAACTCAATTCTTTCAATTGTTCAACTAGACCTTATATAACTACACCTTTTATCAACTGATAAAATCCTTCGAATGCTCACGAAAATGGCCAATCACAAACAATAAGAATGTCGAATGCCGGAATGCCGTTGATCTTCTCTTCAAACAAAGAACAAAGAAAACAAACTTGCGCTTGCGCATTTTATTATGAGGTTAATTTACATTGCTGACAGATTACCAAATAATTCAAACAATGTTGCCAAAAGGGACAAAACCACAAGAACCGAAATGCAATTATTGAGATTTGTGTACCTATAATATATGTATATATCATTTTTGGGAATTAAGAATAAGGATATACTATGCATTAATAATTTTCTACTTTTGAAATGGTCACTTCCCAGAAATGTATGAGATATATTTTATTTTTCTACATAATCATTATTCTGAAGAAAAACCAACACTTTCAGCATTTCGACGAGTTTCGATGATTCTTATTATATATGTGAGTAAAATTCCAGGGACATGAATGGGATATCCTATGGATATTCCAAATGGGATGTCCTCTGGACAAATCATGCGGTAATCCCCTGGATATCCCAATCATGTCCTTGTACCGCGGTACATCAAAAGGACATACCTAGGACATCCCTGTGTTGTTAGGGCACTTATTTTCTCAGAAATAATATTTGTGGGATGAAGTAGTGCTCGTACCCACTGAACAAGAAACATCATAAGTCTATTTTGTGATGTTATTTTTAGAGACTTTTCGTGATGTTTATTTAAAACGTTAAAAACATATCTCCTAAATGTTTAAATTTTATAACTAACTTCATTAACATCCATGTTATGTAATTAAAACATATTTTAGATGTACACAATACTACTTGAATTCGCAGTGATATACACATTCTATGAACTTCTTTTCAGCAACTTCTTTGAGGAAACATCCATACGATGTTAATTTGTAAAGGTCTCACTAATGTTACATACAGAACATTACTGCAATATTACAAATTAACATGTTTCTGAGATGATCACATTTTGTAGTTACTTTTACAACTTTCGAACTACTCTTTAGTAACTTCCTGCAACTGGGTGAGCTGTTTGAATGATGTATTCATAAAATTATAAAAAAGAAGAAAACAGAAGACGAAAAAAACAATGACAAGCATGATATATGGCGGATTCAGGCGGATCGTGCGTGGCGTGCAAGTAGGTTATAAGTGGTGGGTTTTCAGTTTCGCCGTTTTATTTCAGTAAAAGCATTTTCTTGTTATAATGGACGAACAACAGTTATAGGTAAGTACTTATTCCAAAATCATAATTATTAAAACTTAAATATACTCATTTCAATACTTTAATCGGCTATTCAACATTGAAATTCCGGGTGGAGGAACGTTTCGTAAAGTTTTGATAGTTTGAAATTTTTAAAGTTTTAATATTAAAAATTATTCTAATAAATATTTTGTAAACCAGCTATAAGGTATCAGTAATCTTTATCAATTCAGTTTTAAATAGTGTTAGGTTATAGCAACTACAGCTTGATATATACAGTTGCACACAAATTGAATTTTTGTTAAGATGTGTCATATATCACTTTCCACACTTGTTATGTAATATGCTTACACTTTAATATTTTTTTAGGTTGGATTCCCGGACAGGATATTTGTTTTTAGGTTGGATTTCTTTTTCTGGACAAGATATTTATTTTAAGGCTGGATTTGTTTTATTTTTATTTTCAGTGTTCTATTTATTATTAGTTAATATACTATTTAAATTTTCTATTGCTTTTTTATTTTAAATGTACAGGGTGAACAACTAAGAACGGCTGTAGGCCACATTTCAGAAAAGAATATTGGTACAAATAAAAAACATTACCTTTTGGAAAGAAAAATCGCTAGAAAATATTTATGAGTTTCTTAAATATCCACTAGGGGTGGAATGAGCACTCAAAATCATAATACTTTGATTATCTCCAAAAAAAACATATACCAAAAGGTGACCTGAAAATGCAACTTTTGAAATCTTTATGATTGTATATTTAGGATACCTTTAGTTTTTCTTTCTTGGTGATAATCAGCTTATTATATGTTTTTAAGTGTTCTTTCCATTCCCTAGCGGATATTTTAGTAACACAAAAATATTTTTCAGGTTCATTTTCCTTGAGGTATTTTTTTTAAGTTGAATCATGATTTTTTTTTTGAGATATGGCCGGCAGCCGGCGTTTTTAGTTGTTCACCGTGTATTTGCTGAAACATCTATAGGATGTAATCTAGAATGTTTGAGGTATATTATTTAGAGGTTTAAGTAATATCCATACAACATCTAAAAGAATATACTGTATCGTTTTTGAAATGTTGCATTCAGTTCATTGGTAAGATGTTGTTTCATAGACATTGCATCAACATGTACTAGATGTTAAAAGGCATTTCAGAATGTAACAGAAATGTTGCTTTTAGTTCATTATAAAGACTTCCTTTTAAGGAAGTTCTAGTAACATCACAGTAATGTAAAAAGGCAGCGCTTTAACATCGCTGAGAAGTTCAGTTGTAACATCACAAAAGTTAACAGCCCTAAGCTGGGCATAAGCGGTTGTCAAGATGTGCATGTGATGAAAACAAGAGGAACAAAGGGAAGAACATTAGCACAATGTGATGTTAAATTAACGTGACTGTAACAATTATTTGCATAGTGGGTATGTACTTTCAGTGTATGGATACCTGCTACCTTGTGCCGACGGCCAATTTTCAGTTGCTTAAGATGGAAAAAACTCAACTCACTTTTCTCATTTTCTCAATCTTGAGTTTTATATATGATACTCAGGGAACTATTTCAATACCTTATGCAAGCAGCCAGACCGATCGTATGGGCCAAACATCCCGCCAGACACAAATAATGCGACCCTATGAGTATGACAATATGAGCGAAATGTCATGACAGTTAGTATAGAAGGCAGATTGACGCGCATAGATAATCACTATCGCGCTTAAATGAGCAAATCATGACATTTCGCTCATCTTAAGCACCTGATACCTTTAAATTGGCCGTCGGCACAAGGTAGCAGGTATCCATACACTGAAAATACATACAAGCACTACTTCATCCCACAAATATTATTGCTGAGAAAATAAGTAACGTCTGGCGGCTCTGGGATCTTGCTCTATCAGTTTTATGCCGTTGTTGTTATTTCTTCTGCTAATCTATGTTAAGTGTTTGTAAATTGATACAAGTTTTACTGTTCCGCACCTTTATATATTCATCCAATCTTTCCTATATGCTGTGTAATTCCGCAACTTACTATTTTTGCTTGAATTGAGATGTTTCGTTCATCAAGGCTATGTCGAAAATATCCAGTAATTCATTCCTCATGACTTCCAATAAATAACCTGAAGTGATTTCGATTTTCTTCGTTGAGTGCTCATCAACAGTTGTGCATTGTGTTTAATTTTGACATTATATCATGTACCACTGAATTCAACTCATCATGTTTGTTTTAGTTCTGTTCGGTTTTCTTTTTGCTTGCGTCCTGTATTGGCTTGTCGGGTGCATATATGATCTATTGTCCTTTTCAATCCCTGTAGAGTCAGTGTTTTCAACTTACTTCCTTCCTGGATTTGAACAGACCCCCTTATAATTGACGGTATGCGCTCTTCTGTAATTAGCTTAGCTGCAATGTCACCAGGTTTTAAACATTGGTAGGTATTACCAATGCTTATACCCACATTTGCACACTCATGATCGGCGGTGTTTCTACCCTGTGACATTGTGCATGTCCAAAAATTTGGCGTTTACGGCACTGCAATAGTTGCCTTTCTTCGTGAGCTTTTAATCAAAAGCCCGTTATAAATGCAAGTTCGGTCGCATTGGATCAAAATCGGAGGCATCGAACTTGTGTAATTTTCTTTTTTATACATGAAACCTTTATCTGGTCATAATAATAATAATAATAATAATTTATTAATCCTTTAAGACATTTGACAAATGTATAGGATAAGTCAATTACAAACAATTGCAAAATACAATAGCACTCAACAATTAAAACAATTAAAACACAAACCGTAAAATGGAAAATCTATCTGAGAGTTACAAACAAAATAACAAATTAAGATCAAGGTATCAAGTGTAAAGTACAAAATTAAGTCAGTGCATAATCCAGCATAAACTCTTCCACGCCATAATAACCCTTGGATAGTAGCACTGTCTTGAGACATTTTTTAAGTGGAATTTGGCTTAGATTTCGAAAATTTTCAGGTAGATGATTGTATAATTTAATTCCCTGATATATATGGCTCTGTTGAAATTTAGCAGTTTTGTGTTTAGGGATAGTCAGTAAAGAGCTGTTTCTCGTCGGATAATTATGAACCGGACTATGCGTTTCAAATGAAGTGATATTCTCTTTTATGAACAGAATACAGTTTAAAATATATATACATGGGAAAGTCAAAATTTTATGTCTAATGAAATATTCTCTGCAGGATTCTCTTGGAGGCAGATTCAACATAGTACGGATAATGTTTTTTTGAGATGAAAAAATCCTGAAACTATTAGTTGAGTTTCCCCAGAGAATAATATTGTATGACAAGTGGCAATAGACAGTGCTATAATAAACAGTTACCAAGGATTCGAGCCCTTATGCGGGACAAGGCATACCTCGATTTATTGAGTATCTTACTCAGATAATCCACATGATCAGACCACCGTCTGATTCTGGTCAACAAAAATACCTAAGAACTTCACACGTTTTGTAGAGGTGAAGTTCGTTCCATTATAACTGAACTCGACATTGGTTATGTTATCCTGTAAGGAAAAATACACACACTCCGTTTTGGAAGTATTACAAATCAGGAGGTTTCTATCACACCAGTTATTGAAGCTGTTTATTATCATTTTTGTCTTGGTGATAAGTTCATCATGAGTGAATGCTGTGACAACTACTGAAGTGTCGTCAGCAAATAAAGTCAGTAATTCAGCATTAATATGCTGAGGTAAGTCGTTCACAAAAAGCAAAAAAATTAATGGCCCCAGGACGGAGCCCTGAGGCACAACAGCATTCAAGTGATGCTCTGCCATATCTTTTATTCTTCATGCCTTCAACTGATAATCAGAGTTAGGCCTGATTATTTTATATTCTCTTGGATGTTCTATGCTAGGGGCCTGATTTCGACGTTTCGGCTATTTATGTGTGTAGTTGATATTCTCCGATCATAACAGTGAATGGTCTCTTTGTTTCGCTGATGCATACATCGTTCTCAATCTGTAATGTTTGAACTTCTCATTCATCTACGAATCTCATTTTGTTTCTCTGATACAATTTCTCCACTATATTTCATAAATAATAGAATTTCATAAATCTGAGAACTTTCTTCTCATTCGTTTAAATATTGTTGAGCTCACTAAGCTCACCAAGAGTGTTAATTAAAGACGAAGGTTTCCACATTTGCTCACTTGTCCACACATATAAACAGCTTTCCTTTTGGAAGGTGTGACGATTTTAATTTTCAAATGACTTTCTTTGTTCAAATTTATTTGGTCAATGAAAGCTAAATTACAATCAAATCATGAAAAACATACTAGTTGACCATGGTCTTATTATTAAAGAATTTTCCTTGTTCACTTTATGTAAAGCTAAAGTAGGTAATATTCAATTTAATTTAGTAAAAATTCGCATTCATAGTATATGCTATAAAATTTCAGTAAAAAACCGCTGAGTTTATATTAATAAACAAAATACTGCACATTCATCATCAGGAGATATTATTTTCATATTTGTTAAATATTTATCCTTTTCAGATTCATATTCCCTCCGAAAGGAATAGTAAGGGAGCCCAAGCGGAGATTTTGGTATTTACTCCAGCGCGGCAGAATAACATATGGGGGTAACCTTGCACCATGTTAAGTACTACCACCATACAAGAACCCTTAATATGGGGGCGTGCGACTAGGGCAGCTGATCAGATTAGTAGAAAAAAATCGATCGTTAGAAAAAAGATGTGGAAAAATTACATACAAAAGATTATGTATTTCTCAAATCTGACGATTTGCGCCTGACATAAGGAAGAAGAAGACTCACAAAGTTGCAAAAAAAGTCACCTGGACATTCTCGAACACGGTTTTTATTTTGAAGGAAATGTTAAATTTTTTTTTATATTTTCAAATATCTCTCATGTTTTTTGGTCGAGTCCAAATCGTCAGTGTTTTGAATAGGAGCTCCTTTAGGGTTTACTTAACATCCCTTCGGAATATCTGACGCGCTCGAATAAATTATTTTATTTTCAACCCCTTCGTACGGTCACTCTCACTATGCAAACCGGCAGATTAACCAACCTTCGCTATCAGAGAAATGTGGGGCGTATAAACTTATTGATATCGGACGCGCTCGAGTATTTCTATAATACGATTTTTTTTTTAATTTTTGAGAATCTGTACACGTTTTACTTCCCCAGTGAAAGGGCATACATCATTTAGCATCTAATCTTCACAATCCAAAATGTCCCCACGACGTAAATTTCCATCAACCCATTAGCGGCCAGCGTCATATTCATAGGACATAAAATATTTCTGGGAGTTTTACATAGATGGCGTTTAAATCAGTCACAAACTTCATAGATTCTAATTGTTCATCTCAAAAAAAATTACACACAAAAATTCTCTGTACACGACTATTGAAATTTGAGCCAAATTCAGATATTTTCAGGCGGTAAGTGCATTTTTTTTCTAATTTTGTTTTCTTTGAATATTTAGAAATTATGATTCTACAACAGATTTGTATTTCTTACCTATTTCTCTAGGTAGTACCTGTATAAACTTTGTGTACTATAAACAGGACGTTGGGCACAGATGCATTTTATGTTTTCATAAAGAAGCTATGCAGTATTGTTTTTCTGAAGAATATGATAGGGATATTCTTGCCCTTCGTCCTGAAGTGTATGAGATAACAGATGAGGATGGCTTGAAAGAAGATATCATTGATAAGCCTATAGTAAATGACATAGTAGGTGAAAAAAAGTGTAAATAACAGATGATGAATGGGATGAAGAAGATAATATAGATCACCATGACTGGCTGCTTGAAAAACATTCAATTGCTGTTAGAGGAGAGAAATGGTACTGGTACCTTTTTACTGGCATTGTTGATATGGCACTTGTAAATTCGTGCGTACTATATAGGCATTCCATAGGAAAAAAATCAATATCTATAAAGGACTTTCGGCGTCAAATTGCTACTACCTATCTGAAGTTAGGACATGGAAAGAGGGTAATGAAGGGTAGACCATTCTATTTTCCAAGTACTTCAAGAGCACGAGTGATCTATAGCACAAGGTATGATGGCAAAGGACATTTTTTGGGAAAGAGAGACAAACAGAAGCGATGCCAGATGTTAAACTGTTCAGGAAAACCTTTGAACTTCTGTATTAAATGTAATGTAACATTGTGTATAAGCTGTTTTCCCAAATTTCATATTATTTCTTAGGTTTAAGTAGTATTGTGAAGCGTATATAATAAACTTTTAATTTTTTTAATTTTATGTTCTTGAATAACCATCGTCCTATTTATAGGACACAATTTTTTTAAGTTTCAGCAATAATTTAAAATTTTTATATCAAGTACCAATATTTGGAGACCCTTAAAACTTAGATTTGTGAATATCATCACTTTATTAAGGAAAAAATGAATTTGGACGTTAATTGGCTAAGTCTCTCGATTATCCTACTATATAGTCCAGTCACCAGCCGTTTTCGCGTGGAATTTTGAGAATCAAGGTCGATTTCCTTGAAAATTGGGATTTAGATAGTATTTATAACCCTCTTCAAAATCTATAATGTGCCGAAGTGTGCAATCAAAATAACATTAGAAGTTGATAAATTGACTAATTCTAAGCAACTTTTGTTTCATAAAGTTTTTTTGAAAAGTTGATAATTTGCGAGTTATTAACGATTGAAACTGTGCAATTTTCATTGAAAAAACGCATGTTGTTAAACAGTTTTTTACGAATAACTCAAAAAAATAGTATCAAATCTGCAAACAGTGCAGATTTGATACTATTTTTTCACAGCTTCACTGGATGTGACTCAACTTCTGCCTTCTTCAATAAAGGTAAAAAAAAATTTACCGACATTTTGGAAAAACGTTCCGACGTTCGACGTAAGAGAAAAGGAGAAGGTTTTTTAGTTCTTCAACGCTTGAAGATATTTTAAAAGCCGGTGGATACTGTGCCGAAATCTTGTTTGGACTTACTAAAGACACTTTAAATTAAATACATTGAAACGTGTAACAACATTGTCTGAATACCTCGAACAAATCAGATATAACTCATCTAAGGCTGTTAGATTTTCATCTCTTGTCCAAACAGTTGGTACTTTAAATGAGCACATAATATGGCTGGTTAACAAAAATATTAATTATTTTGATTGGGGTTGTATCCAATCAAAAACCAAAATGAACCGGCACCTGAGGAGCTTTTGCAAATGATATTTTGTAATTGCAAAAAGGGATGCGGTTCAGCGTGCGGTTACCAACGAGTAGGCCTCTTTTGCAATGCAATAATCAGAACCTGCCATGAAGACACTTGTCTGAACAGGACACCAGTTTTAGACCGAGAGGAAGATGTGGATACCGAGAGCGACGCGGAAACGAAAAAATATATTAAGTGCAAATAAATTTTTATCATATTCTCTCATTAAATATTACTGCAAAAAAAACGCAATATTTATATTTTTGGTCACAAGGGGTGGCTTTTATGAGGATTGTGTTTAGAAAACGACAAGAGTTATTTCACTGATGAAATATTCTTGATTCACTAAAAATTCACTTTTGAATCATTTCTTATTGAGGAAAAATCGTTGGGATTATTTTTCAATAACTCATATTCTCAGGAGAAGACTCTTAGGGGTTGAAACTTCTCGGCAAATGATAGTTTCATTTAAATAGGGTATAATAATTCGATGTGACGCAATTTTCAATTATTTCAAGTTATAAATACCTTTAAAACTAGTTTTAGAAATTACTACCATCAGGGGATGATTTGAAGGGGTTGAATCTGTCTGATTAATCGTAAACTTATTCGAGTATATCAACACATCTACAAATTATTCATTTAAACTTTCTTTTAACTAAATAAATGCTAAAATCTACGATTTTTTAGTTTTTTGAGATGAGGGGTAGTTTTCACCCCTAAAAAATAAAAAGCACATTTTGGCAGAGCAGAGATTTTGAATAAGAGGGTAAGAAGAGCTCAATTCCAAATTTTTATCAAAATCGGTGTTGATTCTCAAAATTCCACGGTTTTACAGTTTTTTACTGCTGGTGACTGGACTAATAATGCATATCCTTTCAATAGGTGTGCCTACTGTCAAATGAAACAATAGAACAGACAATGTGTCATTAATGAAACGTCAGATTTTCCGTATTGTGAAGAATATATTGAATAAATGCCTCCTCAGAGGAAAGTTCGATCTGTTAGGGGAAAGACAGCTGAAACAACCGAGCCGTCAGTTAAAGTGTATCGGCCCATTAGTGGACATCATTGTTCACTACCAATCGCCGAAGATGTCTTGTCGATGTACCTCAACGATGGATTATGCGTGTTAATGAGAAGAAAGTTTAAACAATTATTTCTGATCTGCGATAAGTTCAGTAAGACTAGATTGGTTTTCAGATCTTCTCAGAGAATAGGTATGGAAAAGTACAGACATTTGAGGTATTTCTACTGGACAATTCATCCCTACAGTAAATTCAGGTAAGAGAATACTATCCAAAATATCATCTGAAAATGTGAGAATCTCGAATTACTTTATGTTAATATGAGATCAGTGAAAAATAAGTACGTATAACATACTTGTTGGCCTAAGCTGTTCATTAAAAGCGAATTCGAACAAGCAAAATCATTTTAAAATTAAACTTTATTCTTATGTGTCTAAATAGTTATAATGGAGGACTGTTTTTCAAAACTCGATAACTGAATTTATTCCGAAATCAAGTCATACATCAATTATCAATGGAAATTCAATACCCGACCAACTGGTAGCATGATAAGCAATAGGTTGAAAAACTACTTACAGCATAGTCAATTATTTTCATTTTTCAACATCCGATAAATGCACGAGCTACTTGAAAACTTGATATGTTTTGAACCTGTTTGAAAGAATGTATTCCTGTATTTTAAACTTTTAGTAGTTTGCCATAAATGCAATTATTATTTGGGATATGAGATTGTCGCCACGTTTTCGTTGTTATTGTTTAAATTGTTAGTCTTTTTTAAGTTAACATATGTATAACATTGATAAGAAGGTATGCCCAACGAAAAAAAACTCTATCGCAGCGAGCTGTATTAGAAAAGCATGTTTTCAAAAACGTATCCAGTGTAAGAAATCTATCCATTCAATTATGATTTTATTTTCCAAATCCAAAAAACCAGAATTGCTCCCTCTATCCTGTAAACAATATTTATTTCCTCCTCCGAGGGTCACCCCCCCCCCAAATAATTTATATCGAAATAAATGCCATCCAATACACACGAAACTACCTGTCTACAAAGTATCAACTCTATGGTCCCAAAATTTTGACTTTCAACGTGTAAACAAGATTTATTTCCTCCCCTGAGGGGTCAACCCCCAAGAAATTCGTACGAAAAACAATCCCATCCAATATATCGTACGAAACTACCTACTAACAAACTTTCAATCCTATTACTCCAAAATTACGCCCTTTATCGTGTAAAAAAGATTTATTTCCTCCCCTGGGGTGTCAACCCCCCAACCAATTCAAACCAAAACCAATCCCATTCAAGAAATCATACAAAACTACCTTTACAAACTTTCAACCCTATTGTTTCAATATTTCGGCTTTTACAACGCTAAAATACATAAGCACATACATACATACATACATACATATGAACCTATATATATATATATATATATATATATATATATATATACACACATATATATATATATATATATATATATAAATATATATATATATATATATATTATATATATATATTTATATATATATATATATATATATTATATATTATATATATATATATATATATATATATATATATATATATATATATATATATATATTATATATATATATATATATATAATATATATATATATATATATATATATAATATATATATATATATATATATATATATTGAATGAAATTGGCATTTACTTGGTGAAAGTTCATATTCATAACTTTATAAAGAAATAAAAATAACTAACTTTTCACAGGTTGAAATAAAAATCTATTGAGTAAACGCGTTTCGTCAGAACATTGACTTCATCTCGTACTAAACTATGGTATTACAAAACAATCTATTTATACGAAAATTGAATATAACAGAGGGGTTCCTAGAGAAACTAAATAACAATAAGCAATTCATTCAGAGCTATTAGTAGGTACATTGAACAGATTAAGGAGAGGAGAAGGGTCTGGTCGTTAATTAAATTTCCGGAATTTTTATATTTATTTATGTAATTCCAACAGTTGGTTTGATGGAGACTTTATTCAAATTGTAATATATTATAATTGTGATTGAATGTATGGTTTTCTTGAATGAGATGGCACGCATAATTAGAGTCAGTTTTCTGCTTAATATAGTGTTGGTGTTCGTGTATTCGAGTTTTGAAATTTCTAATTGTACGTCCTATATAAAATTTTTCACAATCGTTACAGTCGAGTTTATAAACACCAGTACGTTCATCTCTATGAATTTTTGATTAGTTGTTTTTAATCAATTTTCCAATGCTATTACTGGTTTTATATGAAATTTTTTTTTGAAAAAACAATTTCAGGTTATCGGAAGGTTTGCCCAAGTATGTTAAACTGTTAAATACTCTTCTTTTCTCGGATATAAGTGGGTAAATTTCTGAAATTGCCATTTTGTATTTTTTCCTCTGAATGAGGCTGTCAATCATATTAGGTGAATAAACATTATTTATTGCCAACGGAATTTTGAATTCTATGAATCATACTATGATAAGCCGCTAATTTATGTGAAAAGGTGTGTAGTGATGTGTTATGAATTGTAATATCTGTATGAGATGGTTTATGAAAAATTGAAAATTCGTGTTTGTTGCTTTTTCTGGTATCAGTTAAATCTAAGTAATTGATAGAATTATTCATTTCAGTTTCTAGAGAAAATTTAATACGAGGGTGTATGGAATTAATATAAGTAGGTAATAATATCCAATTGTCTATCTGTACCAGTGTAGCAAACAATGACGTCATCAACGTATCTATATCAATAAAGAAAGTATTTACTGCTGAAGTGGTTCATAATAGTTTTCTCTAAATTATCCATAAGAATTTCTGATAACAAAGGGCTCAAAGGATTTCCCATAATCAAACCTTCCCCATTACTATAACATACGTTGTTGAAACTGAAATAATTTTGTTCCAAACAAATTTCCAGTAAATGAGTAATATCTGACTGTGAGTAGATGAACATTATTAGAAATGACAAAATTTTTGATTAAATTTACAGTTTCATTAGGCGGAGTGCTAGGAAACAGATTGTTCACATCTAAAGAAAATAACTTTGAATTGTGAGGTAATACAATATTTTGAATGTTTTTGATCATCAACTCATTTGAATATTTAATGGCGTACATGGGTTCAAATTTCGTATATTTCTTAATTACGACAATCAAAAATTTTGATAATTTAACGGCTGGAACTGTTATATATGAAACTACTGGTCTGATAGGGTAACCATTTTTGTGTAATTTAATTAAGGAATATAACTGAGGTGCTTGTGGATTAGTTATGAATAACTTTCTTATATCACCATCACTAATTATTGACTTTGATTCATTAATAGCAATTTTGATAATTTTCGAAAATTTCGTTGTTGGATCTCTATTTAAAATTGTATAATTACCAGAGTTTAACAATTCTTTAGTTTTCGATAAATAGGTATTTCAACCTGTGAAAAGTTAGTTTTTTTTATTTCTTTATAAAGTTATATATATATATATATATATATATATATATATATATATATATATATATATATATATATATTATATATTTATATGCCAAGCATCACAAAAAGAAGAACTATCTTGGTCCTAGGTCCAACTTTGCTAATCGCACACATTACAATAAGCAGGTTTTCAAAGTGAAAACCTTCTAAATATGTCGTACTTCTGAAAATAATCGTGATCAAGTTGGACCAAAAATTACGAGCTAAAGAAAAGAGAAGTTGAGGGTAACTGAAATTGCTTGTAATTATTTGCAAAGGAAAACAAAAAGCTTTGTTTGTTAGGCGGAATAATTGACAAGGAGTAAGTACATATTTCGCAACAGCTTCCATCAGTAAATCACATTAGTGACTTGAAGAAACTCCATGTAAAAAGCTAATGAACGGTATTACTGCCAACGTTCTTCTTTTTATTGTGAAGTTCTGCGAGAAACAACTGTCGTTGAATTAAACGATAATGTTGATGGAACAAGTCTGCTTGATGACTCCGAAATCAACGCCTGAATTATCTATACTTATTTTTGGCTCAACAAGTATCATTTTATTTCAACATTCAGCAATTTTTCTATTTTTTTATTATTTAGTACCTAATGTTATGAAATGGCTCTATCAATACTGTTACCTATGCATATAAGTTTTTCAAAACAGTAATTGTTTCGTGAGTTTAGGTCGAATGAAAATGTGTTTATGAAGGCTGGAACCATAGAAGCAATTCACAATAAGTGAAATTTACGTCTTAGCTACTTTGAAGCTCATCCTATTGATACAATTAATAATTTAATCCAAAACAGTGGACTATGTTTGGGAACTATCCACAGTATTCTGAAAAAACATTAATTTGTGCCAGTTAGGTACAGATCTACACAGACGCTGATTCCAGGTGATCAAGAAAGACGCGTCCAATTGTGTCAGTGGTTTACTGGTTTATCAATAAAATCAGATATAATAATAATTTTTGGCGCTTCATTCTTTGGAGTGAAGAATCAAATTTCTCAAATAGAGGAATGTATAACTGGAAAAACATGCATTATTATTGGAGTTGAGAAGATCCGTTGCTCGTCCATCCAGAAGAGACGCTTTAGTTTTAATGTATCATACATACTGCCAAACTTCTTGAACAACATATATACTTTCAACAATATAGAGCTCCTGAGCACAAAGTTCACCAGGTTTATATTTTATTGAAAAATTCATTTAATGGCAGATATTTATCAACCTCGTCATCAGACATGACACCTATGGATTTTTTCTTTTGTATGATAATCTTGAGGATCTCCTCTTACCTCTTGACAAGGCAAAGTTAAGATAACCTCTTTGACGAATTTGAAATCGACTGAAGGTATTGTATACTGGGTGTCCTATCTAAAAAAATTGAAGTTTTTGACATAACTCTGGAACGCAATGTTCGATATTTTTTCTGTTTTCATCATTGTTATCAGCGAGAAAATTACTAATAGTTTGTCTATTTCACCGACTTCACAGCTTCAATAATTA
The DNA here is from genome assembly GCA_030704885.1 of Cynegetis impunctata. Classification (NCBI taxonomy): domain Eukaryota; kingdom Metazoa; phylum Arthropoda; class Insecta; order Coleoptera; family Coccinellidae; genus Cynegetis; species Cynegetis impunctata. The sequence goes on from JARQZK010005193.1 coordinate 138,237, forward strand.
CGAAGTTAGCAATAGTGCCGACTTGAATTTGAAAACCCTGTATATATATATATATATATATATATATATATATATATATATATATAAAGTTTGAGAAATTAATAACTGGTGATATTATCAACTACAGAAATAGGTGATAAATCCAAAAATTCATGAATCCGATATCTATTGATACTAACATCCTTCTTTAAAGATACGTAGAAAGTTTCTACGTTATTGGAAATAGAATATTTTTATTTCGAATGAAATTCATTCTAACGGGTGTATGAAAGAATATGAATCTACCTATTGCAGAAACTTGGTGAATATGGATAAATTTTCTTTTCCTTTCAGATTCTACTGGGAAATGACAATGTCCTTAACTTATCTGGGAATAATGATTTACACACCGTTGTTTGGTGTGAATACTCAGAATCCATTGTCTCATCAATGGAGTTACTTTTATTATCAATTAATGAATAACATTTGTGTTATTGATATAATAATAAATTTTTTTACTGGATATTTGGACAAAAATAACGAAACAGTCATTTTGAACTTAAAACAGATATTCAAGTGAGTACCTACCTATGAAGTTAACGAAAATAGAAGCATATAATCGAACCAATTTTTACAAAAACTAACGTAGAAATTTGAAAGTTATTATAAAATTTATATCTGGATCATACTCTGATCTTTCGGACATATTTTCGCACATAGTGTTTGATTTTAATTAATTCAACGAAATTTACATGAAAATGGTACAGTTTGGGCGACGAGTTGCCAAAATTGAACCACCAGTCTCTCAAATTGAGCCAACACGATTTCTAATGAAAATTGCGAATACCAAATTCTAAGAAAATTACTATTGTTTTGTATTTCTAGGAAGGTAATTTTTCTATTTTACCAAACATTGATATGAAACGCCTTTAATCAAAAGGAAGGTACATAGTTATTCTTGGAAATAAGTAAAATGTGCAGTTTTCATTGTTTTCACACCTACAATGGAACCATGTCTTGCATTGTATACATTGAATTATGCCACTACTCCCCCATTCTACTTCGTTGCTGAACCACTTTCTTTTTAGTCGTATTTTCTCATAAAATACATACTATTGCAGTATATCGAAGGAAACCAGTCAGGTGCGAAAATAGTTTTTTCATCCATTTTAGACCTCCCAGACCACGATTTTCGAAAAATTGGTCATATTTTCTTTCAAATTGTACTTTCCTAATATCAACTGAATTCACGTATAAAATTTCTTTCCTCTAATTGAATTTGGATTGACAGTACAGATGCCCAATTCTCAAAAAGCCTTGAAATTTCAACATAAAAATTGCGGTACTGAAATAAATCTTATGGGACCCCAGATGTACACCACCCTAACATCAACTTAATCCCCGTTTTTAATTTCAATTCTCTAACTCAATCAGCAGAAGCTGTGGAGTTGCACAAAACCTGAAAAAACATGAAATCTCTACACTTAAATGGCAGCAGCTGGGGAAAATATTTAAAATACTTCCCTTACATCAACTCATTCAACAATCTAACTCAATCTGGATGACATGTGGAGATGCGCAAACCTTCAAGCACACCGAGAAAACAAGTAATCTCTACATTGAAATGGCGGCGATGAGAAATTAATATTTATACCGTCAAAAGGCACTTGCTTATCATGAACTCCATCCAATTATGAATGTTTTCAACGCTATAATTAAATTTGGCGATGCAAAAATTGTATGAATTAATCTCGGATATGATGTAGATAACTAATTTCTACATATGTTGCGACCAGTTTGAAAAAGTTTCGTTCGTGTACCTCACCTACACTCCCTTACCCAAAGTTTGAAGATGCCAAGATTGCTACTGAATTTTGATAGTTTTGGTGTGCATTTGTTTGGTGGGGACCTCTGGAGATGTCAAAATGTACCTGGAAAAATCTTCGTCTAGGTGGTCTGAAACAGATATAAAAACCGCTCCCGCATCTGACTTGACTTTCGATGCAGTGTAATTGTTAACTACATTCGGAAAAAATACGAGAAACAATCCATTGAATAATAAAAAAATATAGTTAAGCTATTTAGTTGAAGTTTTCTGATGTATAAAATCTTTTTCCACTTCTTTTTTATCCAAATATTTTACAGTCTCCAAATTTCCTGATTTCCTTTTCTTCATCTGATGAATATACTAAGATTTATTGCAGTGTAATAAACGTTGGATTTGAAAGTATATAACACCTCAAGTTCATGTTAGAGTTTTTTCATTTAGCGCTACCGTTTTTCAATGTATTCATAGCATATTTTTTTAATAGACATTACATACTTGGCTACTTTATCATCGATGTATTATCAACTTTACCAACGACCTTAATGTTCTCTTCTGGAGACACAACTTTACCATGGTACGTTTCGATTAATCGTTATTTGAGGATTATAAGACTACCAACTGCCCTCGAATATTTGGATAATTTCTTTCATGTAAGTTAAGTTACTACATTAGTAGTTATAAATTTGTTATGATAATCAAGATAATCAAAGGTGCAGAACACTCTTTAATAAGTTTTAATCTATCGATTTTCAAGTGTCGAAGTAAAAACCTATTCGTGCACATATAATCTGTTACTTTTTAATAGCAAAACAAGCAGCTTTACTTTAAGTGACATCCACCATATTATGACCATTAACGATCGAATGAGCATCCACCAGTTTCTAGCACCCTTTTCAAAAATAATTGAGATCAACGTTTCTCATATCAAAACCTATTTAGGCCAAGCTACAGAGATTTTTTCATGTAAAAAGTGTTAGAAGAAAACCAGCTCCGCCATCTTTGTTATTAACAATTTTATGCAAAAAAATTTTTTTGGTTTTTTGCTTATAAAATAGAAACTATCAGAGTATTCGTGATGGTGTCAATAGACTTATTGTAGAAAATGAAAACACGCAAAAAATGAGAGATCGGGCGACTCGATCAGACCCTAAGTCTAATTCCGAAAAATCGGAAAAAACGGCCAAAATGCAGTTTATTCAAAAATTCATAACTCGGTTATTTTTTGAGTTGTAGCGTAGATCCTTCGGTTAGTATTATTCATCAATTTAAACTTTATTTGTGCGAAGAACAGAACTTTCCGATGCCTAGTTTTTGATCTGTGGCCATTTGAATATTTTACTATGCAATTTTCCAGCAGACCTGAATGCGACAGGTATGGTCCGATTTCAATTTACAAAAAAGATTTTGATGGTAGAATTCTCATAGTTCAAAACGTTCATCTTGGTTTTACATGAAAACGCTGAGAACTATGTTAAAAATAAAGCTGAACATGACGAAAAACGGCAGAGAAATAACCGTCATGTTCAAAATGCCGACGCTTCCGAATGTCATGCTTATCCTTGCCTGCTGCTCTCACGCGCTCGGCCCTTTTTCGTCATGTTCAGCTTTATTTTTAACACATTTCTCAGCGTTTTCGTGTAAAACGAAGATTAACGTTTTGAACTATGAGAATTCTACTTTCAAAATCTTTTTTGTAAATTGAAATCGGACCATACATGTCGCTTTCAGGTCTGCTGGAAAATTGCATAGTAAAATATTCAAATGGCCACAGATCAAAAACTATGCATCGGACAGTTCCTGCTCTTCGCACAAATGAAGTTTATATTGATAAATAATACGAACCGGAGGGTCTACGCTATAACTCAAAAAAATAACCGAGTTATGAATTTTCGAAAAAACTGCATTTTGGCCGGTTGTTTTCGATTTTCCTATAGACTGAGGCTCTGATCGAGTCATTCGACCTCTCATTTTTTTCGTCTTTTCATTTTCTACAATAAATCTATTGACACCATCACGATTACTCTGATAGTTTCAATTTTATAAGCAAAAAACTAAAAAAACGCGATTTTTTGCATCAAATTGTTAATAACAAAGATATAAAGTCTAGTGAAAAACATATCACTATATCACGTGGAACTATTTTACAAGCAATGGCGGAGCTGGTTTTCTTCTAACACTTTCTACACAAAATGCTCACTCTTAATCTCTGTAGCTTGGCCTAATTGTAAAAACTAAGTAGTTGATACATTGAATCTGTACAGCCTAACCATTTTTTTCCAGATTTGTGTCATATTTCCCCTATCGCTCACCTATACCTACACATCGATTGTAGATAAATTAAATTGTACACTTATTGAAATAATTACCGTGGATACGGTTGATTTTACTAAATTGCAAAAAACAAGAACAATACGATATTGTTTTATTAATCCACTTTCTTATGTTGCAGGTGATCAGACTGGGCAATCAAAAAAGTATAATGTTGGTCCGCATCATCATATTGATCCTTCTAGTTGAATATGTTACCTATTTCACGTTCGTTGACAAACTATGGATGATTAATGCCTTAAACATATGGGATATTATCAATACAGTGTACCTGAAACTGATGTATTGTACTATAAGAACACTTTTCCTTATAGAACCTCACCATCATGGACCTGATCCAAACGGTTATTTCATTTTGATACATCAATTCATCGTCTTGAATTGTGGAAATCTATTTCAGGCTTTTCTTTTAGGTAAGTTTATATACTGTAGAAGTAGGTTAACTGGCTATGTTTATTCCTGATATGGAATCAAAAAACCTGAAAGTAACGTAAGTAAATCACGAATGTCAATTTTTCTTAAGCTTGAGTGAGTGGAAAAACTTTCAAGAATAAAGTTCCTGTATTGGGACATCAGATGCAGTTTTGTATCGTGAAAAGCAAGTTGCACTCAAATTCGTAGAATTCAATTGAAAAAACAGTTTACACTTAATATATATTTCTAGTCTTTTACTGCACCTCTTACTGTTCGCGTTTCAATATTCATGAATTCAATACTTAAATAAGATTAATGGAATATTTATGTATAGTTTCTCAATGTTCTTGCGGACATCTGAGTAACTGACCACTTCACAGAAAACTATCGTGGCGTAACGGTAAATAAAGTACCAAGAAAACATGAAGAGATTATGCAAAATTCCATACAGAAGCGCAAGTAGAATTATCAAATCATTTTAAAATGAGAGTATGCAATATACGTTGTACTTTGATATTAGTGCCAGGTGATGATTGAACCTATTCTGTTAATTTTCATGTAATTTGCGACTTGCTTCCGTAATCAGTACCACGTCGAGATGGGCATATACTATAATGGATAGTATATTGTTATAGTATAGAAAAGCGACATTTTTTCAGTGAGTAGGTATAATATTTATACCTACGAACTGGAAGTCGATTTTCTTACGTGTATAACTTACTAGATTTTCTTGTACTTAAATTATCTTATTTAATAAAATAACTACAAAAATTTATTAAGAATATGATGCATTCTGTGAACTCGCATTTTTGACGAATGTGTCAGAAAATTTGACATTTTCTTGGTAGTTAAAAACGTAGAGTGTTTTGCCAACATGGAAAAGTATTGCTAACTGGAAAAATTTCGCTTTGTTTTACGACTTTGTAACTTAGAAAATTGCACTTTACTATTAAGTACAAGAAATACACCGTTTTTTCTTTTTAAAGCTAGAACATTTAGAATATACAATAGGACAAGTATGGTACTGAGAAAGCATGAACATTTGGCCAGGCAAGTCAAGGAGTATGCAAAATTCAAAGAATTACCGGAATCCATGAATCGAATACTTCTCCAGTACGTTGACTTCAAATTCGGAAGACGTATCTATAATGAAAATCTCATTCTTAGTACACTCACTCCTCACATGAAAGATGTAATGAAACGATGACTTGTAACCATTTCGGATAAACACATAATGATAAATGTTTCAGGAATTATTCTACATTTATAGTCAAGAACTGGTGGAAAATGTGGAATTATTCAAGGATATGCCTACTTCTGCTATCAAGAGAATTGCTTGTAGATTGAAACAGGAGATTCTATTACCAAATGATGTGATTATACAGGCTGGCCATGAAGGTTCCACTATGTACTTCATAATCGCAGGAACTGTAGCAGTCTATACTCATAATGGGAAAGAGGTAATATCTTTATATAAGAAAAAAACACCTTTATTTACTAAAAATTTTTACTTTTTACGTTCTACCTCTACCAGTGATTCTTCGGATACTGACTGATTATAAAATCTCTCAACACAGTATTTAGATTAATGTCAGTAAGTATAATAGAACGAGACATTAAGTAGGAGTTATATTGGAATTACCAGAGATTTCTTAAATGGTGTAAAAATTCAAAAGAGATGAGATGCTGAGGTCTACTTGAACATTAAGGAATATTCCGAATCTTTATATTTGTTAATTTCTGCTGATGTATCCCGGAGGTTAAGCTGTGAACATTTATTTAGTGAATCCTAAATAAATAGTTAGCATTATTTGAATGATTTTTGTAGTTTTGAAAGCTAGTTATATGTTTGTTAATTCTTGTGTTGAAATGAGGGAAAGTTCTACCAGCATAAATTTGCTGCAATCACCAAACTTCAATCTGTAAACTAGGATAAATTATTATATTACCATTTATTAGAAGAAAATCACCAAATCATATTTTTCAATACATTCCTTGTCTAAAGATTTACAACTACGCCTCTGGAAAAAGCACATTATGAAATGACCTGTTGAAGTATGTACCTACTTAATTTATTACTAATACTTTGTTAAAAACGACAGTGCCAATCTTCGAAAAAGCACTGGTATATTTTATATGAATCTCTTAAATACTTGTATTTTATTTCGTTTTTCTTTGATTGGATTTTAATGGCATACAATATTCATTATCTTCACGTGTCAATAAACATGTACAGGGTGTCCCATTTTGGGTACTTTTGGATGGTTTCTCCGTTATTTTTAAAGATAGAGAGTTGCGGTTTTCGCGACACTGTGCTACTTTTTCGTAAAACTGAAGATGCCGTCAACAAAATTTCAATAGCCCTTTTAGTTAGCAAGATACAGGGCATTTTTGAAATTGTTGCATTTTGGGATCCCCTTCGTATCGTCGTTATCCTTCATCTTATCGAAAAGGTAATATTACATTCTCATCGATTTTTTTCCGTAGAATGCAGTACTGTAGATAATTCGTATAATGTAGATGTGTAGATAATTTTTGTTACACATTTAATATTTTCGAGTTATAAAGCGAACTTATGTTTTTTTTCAATGGAATACCCTGTATATTTATAGACTATAAAATTTGTCTTTTTTTTACCTTTTCAAAAATATATGATAGTATAAACTTTTTCTCAAAAACGCGCAAATAAATGACAATTTTCTGAAATTAAATGCATAAATCAATAGAAGGCCATGGATAACAACAATGGGCAAGTGAAAGTTGTATATTACTAACCAAGAATTAGATACCTTGCATAAAGGTATCTTTTACTTAAAAAATACCTATAGATCTTTTTTCTAACAGTAAGTTTGTGTCAACAGTTTTGTAGCGTAAAGTAACAATATTACAAACACAAATAAATAACATTATTAAAAAAAAATTGAAGGTGATGTTCAAATTGACGACCAGTTTCTCTGATGCAAAGTTGCACATCTTTGTAATTCTTTGAATAGCGTTTGAAAGAACCTTTGTTCTCATTCGCAGATTTCGAAAGGCTAAATAAATTGCCTCTCGAAGTTCTGCAATGCTATCAGTTTTTGATACACCAATTTCCTTCTCAACAAGGGTGTTGCTTCTATATATCCCAAAGTACCTATCTCTTCTTTCCCTGTTCTCTTTGTTATATATTTTAGCACGCGCGTGAACAAATGATCCGTGCTCAACTAAATTTGCTCTTAAAAGAGCAAATATCTCAAAAAACGGTTGCCTTCTTTCTGGATATCTAACAAGAAAGGAATTAAAATGATAATAGAGATTTTCGTAGCTATTGTAGCTTAGTTACCATACGAAATATAATTCCGAAGCTTTTTCAGATGTTCATTACTTCGTATGAAATATACCAGCCTATCATATTTTTCATAATTTCCATACTCTGCATTATTCGAAGACATTGGTTAATATCAATTAAATAATAATACCAAAAGAATGAAAAAAACACCTTTACAAACGAAAAGTCTATCCAAAAACTGGTGATATTGGTTTGACATTTATTTTTGTTTCTTGTCGTGAACAATATCCATGGCCTACTATATTATGCATTCAATTTTAGAAAATTGTCCTTTATTTGCGCGTTCCTGAGAAAAAGTTTATACTATCATATATTTTTGAAAAGGTAAAAAAAAGACAAATTTTATAGTCTATAAATATACAGGGTATTCCATTTAAAGAAAACATAAGTTTGCTTCATAACTCGAAAATAGTAAATATGTAATAAAACTTATCTACACTATACGAAAAAAAATCTATAAGAATGTTATATTACCTTCTCGAAAAGATGAAGGATAACGCCGATACGACGGGGATCCCAAAATGCAACATTTTCAATACTGATCTGTATCTTAAAAACTAAAAGGGCTATTAAAATTCTGTTGACGGCATCTTCAGTTTTACGAAAAAGTAGCATAGTGTCACACAAAAACTGCAACCCTCTATCTTCAAAAACAAGGGAGATACCATTCAAAAGTACCCAAAATGAGACACCCTGTACATCTATATTTGTTGCTGACTTCTTCACTGCACAGGAGTTGGTAATAACCACCAAACAATAATATTGTTTCAGGTTTGCCATTTGACTGACGGGGCTAATTTTGGCGAGATTGCTTTGCTGATGAACGAAACCCGAACTGCCAGTATTGTTGCTGCAGATTTCTGTGAACTGTTCAAGTTGAACAGGAAGGATTTCCAGGAGGCTATAGAACCGTTTCCTGAATTGAAAGCGAGGATGGTACAGATAGCAAGAGAACGATATACCACAATATTAGCATTTCCTTCGAATGAGACAAATGAGTGAAATATTCGAATTCATTTCTATCGGAAGCAGAGTTTTATGTTGAGAATATTTTCATTTCCATCTTATGTAAGGATTATATATTAGAATAGATTCTGAAATAAACACCAAAGCATTTTTTTTCGTTTCTAAAATAATTGAATATTATGATACAAGTGTATAAGTGAGCCTTTGAAGTACCCGCAACGAGTTTGCAAGTATCTACTTGAAGGCACTTATACACGTGTATCATACGATATTTCTGATTATTAGGATATTGCACATTTCTTCGACAGAAAAGAGCAGTAATCAGGTCTTCAGTATAAAATAACTTGCAATTTCGTAGTTATGATCTAGATTAAGTGATGGTGGTGGGTAGGATTTGAGGGTTTGTAACTCTCATTTGCTAAGGGGCCTTGAAATTCACCAGGCCTGCCAATATTCTTGTGAGCCAAAGCCGTCCATTCGAATAACTTCGAAAGCAAAACTATCAGGATTTCTGTATAATGCTAAAGATCTCACCAAATTTTAAAATTCAGGAATTTACAAATTGATTTGTTCTGTATGTAAAGGAGTGTACATAGGTCATACTGGTCGATTATTTAAAACATGAATCAAACAACACTAGCAATTTTATTTGAGAAATAAAACATATTCAACGTTTTCAAACCACTGCCACCAAAATCACCACTCGTTTCCACAAATAGATAATTTCCAAATTATGCACAAATTGCCTACATGAGCCAAATTGAATTATACAGAATAATTGAAAATTTTCAAACTCAATCATAACAGAAACGGTTCTGCTGAAAGACCAGATTAACTTGATCTAATCCATTGTATTTGATATATGCAAACCATAATGTATTCCAAAAATATTTTTATTATCAAGTTGAAAATCCTATTTCAATAACCTGGCCTCATTGTATATTATTGAAATGAACAAAACCAAGTTTTTACTTTACCATATTTATTATCACAAAATTATATACTGCTATTGCAATTTCCTTAACTCGTCAAGAACTGTTTTTATCGAAATTTGCTCGATTATGGTCGTGTGAACGAAATTGCAATAGCAGTATATAATTTTTTATTTTTCACTTGTATATTATTTGTTGATTTTACCTTAGATACGGTTGCTATAAATACACTCATTATGCCCTAGGGCGTAATGAGCGGGCATAATGGTTCATTACGCCCGCTAATTGTACGAGGAGAAATGAAGCAACTTCCATTGATTAAATACTTCTTAATCCTTGTCGTATACGACTCTGGATTTCTCCGGAAATGAATTATTCGCAGCTTTGGCTGCGCTTTCTATGATATTCATTATTTCTATTGGTAAGAAAACAAATGGCATGCCTACTATGAGTACTATGAGAAAGAAAATGGAAAGTATAGAAGCAATGAACCGATTTTTAAATCGATTTTTTCATTATAATAAAATAATTTTTTTCATGAAAAATAAAATCTTGTATGCACCAAAAAAATAAAAATAACTATTGTGATAATAAGCATAGTAAAGTAAAATTTTGTTTTTGTTCATCATGATTGATTATCACGTAGTAACGACGGATTCAATCAATTTGAGTTTGACAAATTCATTCCAAATAAATTTCAAAGTGTCATTTTGGCAATGCGAATGTTGAAAGTATAAATTCCCTAATAAAAAAAATCCCAGAAATACAACAGTCACAAATATATTTGGGGAATATTTATGGAATTTCGCTGCGAACGAGATTATGAACTTAATGGACATAGAAAAGATTGAGCGGTCAATATGAAAAAAAAAGACTGGACCGAATTTAAAAAAAACAACGGTAAAGACAACGTGGAAAGTTTCGTGCAAACATTTGCAAGAAAGGTACTATAATGACTCTAATATTATGATTGACCCGTTCAACAATAGTATTTAAACCAGCCCGAGATGCAATCAGGAAGAAACTACAAGCAGATCCATGTCAGCGTAAGTCCAGCTCAGTTTCGTTAAATTTGTCTGAAGTAATAATATTGCTCTGGGAAGAAAATACTCCTGAAGGTCTTATGCGTAAATTTTACCATGTTGCTGCTGTAGAATTAGCGTGGCGAGGAGGAGAAGCAGTTGCTTGTCTGGTGGATTTCCTTCAAATCGAGAAAAAATAACGACGACTCTCCAACAAATCACATTAAATACAATCCCGTGTTCAGTAAAACGTGCTAAGATGATTCTAAAAGCTGTACAAATAGTAAATGGTTGGTTTCCAATCTTTTAGATAAAGCTGCCATGTAGGTCTATTTCATAAACTGTAATCGAAACGAGACGACAATATTACCTCACCGCGACTGTTATTAAAACCAAATCGACACTGAAAAAATAAAACTGACAAATGGTACGATAATGTACCTGTTGAAATACATGTACATGTTGAAATTCAATAAATGGATGGACTAAATCTCCTGCTGAGGCAATTGGCTTAAATGTAAAGGACAAAAAGATAACAAATCACTCGAATAGATCAACTGCTATTAGCGAATCATCAAAACATGGTGTAGAAGAACAACAATCACTGAAAATGACTGGTCATAGCAATCAAAATTCTATAAAACCATACTTAAATCTCGATCAAGAACCCCACAACAAGATCATAAATATTATGCGTGCTAATAATACTAATAATAATAATAATAATTTATTTGTACATAACATATCTTGGTACAGGAGCAATTGAGGAAATATGTACAGATAATATGCCATCAACAAAATTCCATGGCTTGTCAGATAATACAAATAGAATCCACGACAAATACAATAAAAAAATATACATGTAAATATATACACGCCGGTTCAAACATAGATAATATGGGACTGCAACTTCAGAAAAACTAGTTAAAATATTAGTTCATCAAGCGAAAATAAAATCAGCTGTCTAAAAAATCACTCATCTTGTAAATAGTTCTCTATAAAAGCAGGTTCCTCCCTCTTCTCCTGAAAGCTGTTTGGTTTAGTTATTTTATTTCGTCCGTAAAGGTTCAGACAGGTTTGATTTGGTCCCTGCTGAGTTTTCTTCTTTCTAGTCGAAGGAAGTGCGAAGTCATTTTTTAATAGATCTTCTATAGTAGATAACAGCAGCGAATCTGATGTTAAGTTAAATTTTAATAATTGTACTTCCACTAAATGTACTTTCAATAAATAAATAGATTTTTTGTTGTGTTGAGTTATAAATTTTTTTTCACAAAAATTTTTCCGCCGTATATCCTCGGACATTGATAAAATCCTCATAATTTTATGACAAATTTTTGAAGCTCGTTCCTTGGTAATAGGCCGAAGCAGACAGCTTTCGATTGTCATAAAATTATCTCGTCGATTATCAATATCCTAGGGATATTACTACTGATAACTATTACGATTGAAACATTTTATTTCAGTCGACCTAAGAGAATGGAAACTTATGATTTGCCTACTTTCTGACAAAACTTATGACGATGATTTTTCGTCCATAATAATCTTTCTGAAAAGAAAATCATGCACCTAACTATCAGAACTAAAGAATATTTATAGTTTTTCTGCAAGAAAACCAATTAGTCGTTCAATACAAAAAACAACCGTTTATTAATTAAATGACATCGTTTAAGGCAAAACGAATTATGTGATAGTAGGGGAGCCCACGACACTAAACCTAGTTCGATAAGACTACCAGATGATATATTTATAATTAGTCACGTCATTAATAGGTAAACACGAAATGGCGATGCTGCAATGCAAAAAACCTGGCTACGTCATAAAAAAAATAAAATTTTTTTAAAAAAAATCAGGTTTCTAGTATGATAAGACTCCCAATTTTTATTTGTTCCTCGAAATAGGAGAGTGATAGAACTATACGATAATGCAGTGCTGCAAGCCCCCCTGATTGGCCTAATCAGTGGCAGCAGCATGATATACGACACCTCGTATCTAGGTATCTATTATGATCGATCTCCTCAAAAAACCCAAGCTCATCCGAAAGGTCATCAATTTCTCTTGTAAGAAATACCACTGCTGCATTTTCCAAACAGTGGAGAAAGTGGTTGCTGCAGCCATTGAAGGTCGCCCTCCGCGCGGCTGCATTCGGCGTTTCAATTTACTCATTCAAAATTATTTGTTTAAACCAGGACTTCCCAACCAGGGGGGCACGCCCCCCTAGGGAGGCGTAGAAAAATATTAGGGGAGGCGTTAGGGGAGAAGTTCAAGAAGAATTTCTAGAAATGAAGGGATTCGACCATGAACGATGACTTTCATCGCTTGACATTAGAAAAATTTTGGATCAAACGATTCGTTGTTAATCCGAAAGTTGTTTCTTTTGATTTAAAAATACTTATTTCATTTTCGTCCACTTATTTATGCGAGGCAGGTTTTTCAGCTCTAGTTTCAATAAAAACTGAGCAGCGTAATCGCCTTGCCGTCGATAGCGATTTAACCATAGCTTTAGCAACGACTGAACCCAGAATCGACCAACTGGTACAGAGCAGGCAAGCTCAAGTATCTCATTTTAGCTAGTACTATAAAAGATTTTATTTATTTGTTTTAAAATTACTTTGAATTGAAAAAGTTGTTTAAAAATCATCTAATTATAAAAATATAATTTGAAATATAAAAGAAAGTGAAAGATAAAAAAAAACTATTCTAGCAAGTAATGATGCATGGTAGGCCAGTACAGATAATTTAAAAAAAAAAGTTACAGGATGAAACCCATCTAAAAAAGAAGAAAATATAATAAAAATAACAGGAAAAATAAATTACGGGTGATTTGACGTCGGGAAGTGGGAGGATGTGGGCTTTGTAGGTTTAAAACGGGTTTATCACGATTCTGCAAAAAATCCAATGTGCCAATTACAGTGCAATTGTGACATAAAAACGAACATTTTCACCAAGATTCATAAAAACCCGATTTGTTTTGTGTGAGAGAAAAATAAAAAACCCAAAATGTCGGTTATTTAGATTTTCGTAAGAGTACTTAATGATTCAAATGTATTCTTTCATTCATTATCCTTAATTGATATATTGTATCTGTATTTAACCTATTTAAAATACCTAAAAAAAAATAATTTAATTAATAAATAAAATGTGCGTTCCTTATTTTTGTTGAAACTTACCTAAGGGGGGCATGACAATATTATTTTTAGCTCGGGGAGGCTTGGCGAAATGAAGGTTGGGAAAGCCTGGTTTAAACAATCAACACAATGAAAATGGCTGAAAAATCGAATAAAATCACATAAAATTTGCCGATTTAATTTGTTTAAACAATCAGACACGTAAAATTATTCATATGTGAACGTGGGACGCCTATTCAACCGGTAAAAAAGGAACTGGTCGCTTGCTGACAAAACTAAATTGAAACGCCGAATGCAGCCGCGCGGAGGGCGACCTTCAAAGGCTGCAGCAACCACTTTCTCCACTGTTTGGAAAATGCAGCAGTGGTGTTTCTTACACAGAAATTGATGACCTTTCGGATGAGCTTGGGTTTTTTGAGGAGATCAATCATACTAGATACCTAGATACTAGGCGTCGTATATCATGCTGCTGCCACTCATTAGGCCAATCAGGGGGGCTTGCAGCACTGCATTATCGTATAGTTCTATCACTCTCCTATTTCGAGGAACAAATAAAAATTGGGAGTCTTATCATACTAGAAATCTGATTTTTTTTTAAAAAAATTATTTTTTTTATGGCGTAGCCAGGTTTTTTGCATTGCAGCATCGCCATTTCGTGTTCCCCTATTCATGACGTGACTAATTATAAATATATCATCTGGTAGTCTTATCGAACTAGGTTTAGTGTCGTGGGCTCTTAGACTATGAGTTCAATACAATGATTCCGTAATTAATACCGTTTACTCTCCATGCTCGGAACAACAAACCACATTGCGCTATTAAAATTCCCATTAAACATATTCTGAATGATCCTGGACAGTTATAAGAACATTTCTGACAGAAAAAAATCTAAAACAGGATGAACGGTGATATATAAATTGTCTGGCATACAATGTCGTTAACAAATAACTGTTATTTGTGTAACAAGAAGAAAAGGAAATTACTAGTTCACGAACTATTGTTTCTGTTTGAATGACTGCATTACTGCACTTATTTCATTATAATTGTTGTAGATTTAGAAAATTGACTATGCCTGTGGATATAATCCTTTGTTATTGTTGAATAATAATAACATGATTTTTTCGCTATTTCCACGAAGACATCATCATTATGGCGTGAAGCTTTGTAGGAAAATATTGAGTATACAGTTCGGGAACGAAAAAATGATATATTTTGCTGGTAACAATATGTAATGAAAATTATCCAATTCGAGAGACATATAGAGGCGTAATTCAGAGTTCAATACAACAGTTAAGAAAAATAATTCTATCAAATTTCGAAATATCTGTTCTAGTTAATAAGACTATCGAAAAAGAATAAAAGGGACTTTTGAATTGAAGTCCTGGCGTCTTGATGAAGGATCAATAATGGGGGGCCGGATTACATCGCCACACAACAGTACAGCAGCAATGTCGGTGTTGCCACGTTGTTATATGAATATAAATGCCGTACTGAATATAATGCATATGAATTTTACAAAGAAGTTTGATTTGACATAAGTTAGGTTATATTATTGATAAATACTCATTAGTTATGTGAAGAGATTGTAATATTATCTACTTTTTTTTGAACAATATGCAAGTTTGGTGTGGTTTACACTTTCATTTATCGATTCACTTTCATAGTACATAGTGTTTTCCAATATTAACACCCAATATTGACTTATAGCTGCCACTTCTTTTGAGTTAATTAACATTTCTAACTATCCATTCCATCGGTTCTCAATACATCTACATTTTTTCACCATACTGTTCTATATGATATTTTCATATCATAACAGAATTTCCTTTTTTGTTTATGTTCATATAATTTCCCTAATTCACCCAACATTGATTTATACTTTCCACAAACCATAAAAGTAATTATCATGTGTTTCTATCCATTTCATCAGTTCTACTAATATCTAAATTGTGAAAACATAATTTTTTCCTCCTGACTAATCTATATGTTGCTTTCCTTTTCATAAACATTATAACCATAACCTAAAGAATGTAAATATTTGAACATTTTACTAGCTCAGGAAAGTTACGGAAGTCCGGCAGCACTGCATGCGCATTTCATTTTGTGAGTATGAAGGCGCATAAATCCTTCTTTGCTGCTGTACTGTCGCGCTGCGATCTAAGACCGTACTCCAATAATGCTTTCTCTCTCTGAATCTTGAATATGGCATGACAAAACAAGCCGAAACATCAAACTTAATCCCAATAATTATATAAGTAATCCACATTACTTAGACCGCGAAACCTCCATGAAATACATACATAAATTCAAATATATATATATATATATATATATATATATATATATATATATATATAAATGTATATCTATATAAATATATTATAATTTTTTATAATTTTTTATTAAATATATATATATATATATATATATATATATATATATATATATATATATATATATATATATATATATATATATATATATATATATATATATATATATATATATACATATATCTCAATTGTACTGTATTTTCAATTATATATCTTTTATTAACAGTAACAGGTCATTTATGTATGAAACACTTTTTATTGAAAAGCTGACGTTTTGTTACGAGAGTTGCGACTTTCAAAAACTTCTGAAAGATCAATTTTGACCTGTTTTTGTTAATAAAAGATGGATAAAATAAGTATTTAAAGATATATATATATATATATATATATATATCGATATATATAATATATATATATATATATATATATATATATATATATATATATATATATATATATATATATATATGTTTTTTTTTCGAATCCTGAAGAGAATTTCATCATCTGTGACAATAAGAAGTATTCTATTGTAACAAAATATTTTCCATGGATTCATCTGAAGTGGTTCTGAGATAAACAGGTCCACAGACAGACATTTGATTGACACTGACATGTCCTAATTCTTTGTATGCAATGGAAAGAAACAATAGATATGATATAAGTACTTCAAATGCCGGAGTCGAAATATAAACTTCATCACACAATTATTTATACCTGAGATTTAGTTTTTATATAATTTTCATCATAAAATTCACAATCAAATGTACATAAGTAAGAAAACTTTCAAGCTTGTGAAACATCAATAAAATCCCGAGGAAATAAGATTTCAACAAAATAAATTAAATGTTATGTATTATAAATATATATATATACTTATTTGTGTTTCTTTAGCAATAACAGTCCATTTGAGATTGCAAACCTACTCGATTGAATAAAGGCAAATAAGTAACAATACAACAATACAACGCAGCCAAGAATAAAACAAATATATATATATATATATATATATATATATATATATATATATATATATATATATATATATATATATATATATTAAAAATAAAATAATAAGAAAACATCTTGTCTAAAAACCACAAAATGAAAATAACTTTTTATTCGACAAGTTACGTCTGTTACAGCATTATCAAGACAACAGGCTTGTAACAGGCGAAACTAGTCGAATAAAAAGTTATTTTCATTTTGTGGTTTTTAGACAAGTTGTTTTCTTATTATTTAATTTTTAATATAAATATGAACTACCACAGAGTTGATTCATCGTCCATCGAATTTATATATATATATATATATTATATATATATATATATATATATATATATATATATATATATATATAAAATTGATATATTTGAAAAAAACGATATTCATATACAGCAAGTGTGGAGATATTGTTCTATTGTACATTTTATTAAACCATAACTGTTATATTATTCGTATTTTAGCCTCATTTGCGGTAAACTTGAATTCGTCCTAAAGAGAATTTGACAAACTAATGTAGTTATTTTGTACTGCAGACTGCAGACAATGGAGTAATGCATCAAACACTCAAGAATATTGAAGGTATTCACAATTCAGTGAATAGTATTCCTGTTGAAGATTATAACTATGTCAAAAAAATGGCTTCAAATGAAGAGTAAATATTACATGTAATTGATATAAATTTGTTATTTCAAAAACTATTCAATTCTTTCAGATGAACCGAGCCTTAAAAACAACAAATAAAATTTTAATACCATTGTTTTACTGTGATTCATTGAAATTCTTGAACTAAATAAATACCTCTTCAAGTGATTTCTGATGAAGAGATAAACTCTTTTGTATTTACTGAATACTGAACTAATATGTTCAAAATGTGAAACTTAAAGATAATATTTGATATCTATGGATATTCGAGTGGGTGGAGAATAATATAAAAGTACACCTTCTTATTCTTAATATTCATTCTTGTACAACAACATAATTCACTCTAATAACTCTTAAGATCTTATTATTTAGGGAAATGAAACTCTCAGGTTTATTTTTCGTGACTCTTGTGGTTTATACTCATGCTCTTGAAGACGACGAAATAACTCGAAAATGGCAGAAGTTTCAGGTAAATATATGATTTCTGCTTCGGATTAACCATTTATAATCTCAATTATATATATATATATATATATATATATATATATATATATATATATATATATATATATATATATATATATATATATATATATATATATATATATATATTTATATATTTATTATATATATATATATATATAATATATATATTATTCATTCGAATTGTTGTTGCCTGTGAACTATTTATAATCTCTTGATAATTATTAGCAATAACAAGCTTGTTAAATCTTAATAACCCGATTTTATTAAAAAGAAAAAAGTTTGATAAAGCCACGAATGTCGTGGCGAAACGTCAACTTTTTTTAATAAAATCGAGTTTTTTGAGATTCAACAAGCCTGTTATTGCTAATAATTATCAAGAGATTTATATATATATATATATATATATATATATATATATATATATATATATATATATATATATATATATATATATATATATATATAGATATATATATAGATATAGATATATATATAGATATATATATATATATATATATATATATATATATATATATATATATATATATATATATATATATATATATATATATATATATATATATATATATATATATATATATTATATATATATATATATATTTATATATATATATATATATAATATATATATATATATATATATATATATATATATTATTATATACTTATTAAATAATTGTTCTTTATGTCAATATGCTGAGAAAATTGGTTATATCCAATTTACCGAAGAATAAGATAATCTAAATGATTGGTTGAATAAGAAATAGTGGAAATATACAATAATGGAAAATTATTTCATGTACTGAAAGAATTTGGAATTTCAATCGGTTCACAAGGGTTGCAGTCTACTCTGTAGAATTGATATGAAATTCGTAAAGCTCATAACTTTAACAGATAAACACATTAGCAGATTTAAGGAGAAATGCAAATATAGCATTTCAAAACAAAAATTAGACGGAAGCATTCATCAATAGAACAAATTGAATAAAGCTATTTCTGTATTTTGAAATAATAATGAATATTATTAATAAAAATAACATGGAATACCTACTTGAAAAAAAAACAAGTAACTAATTTATTATGTTCAAATTGAATGAGTGTATTTCGAAAAACACTTTGAACCTTGTAAAATTTATGGATTAAATGTGTTGAATTCTCATATAAGTGATTATTGAATTTTTTAACGCACTTTGTATTTTTTCATTCCTCTCTATACCAATAATTTTGTAGATAATAACTAATATTATTAAGTTATTCTATATCAGACTCATTCTAAAGAAATAGTCGATTTGATTCAAATATTTGAACATCACATTACTCTTTTATTCAGGTCGATTTTGGAAAATCTTATAGATCTCCTTTTGAAGCTAAAAAACGCTTCACCATCTTCAAACAAAATTTGGATGAAATTGACACGCATAATGCAATCTATGAATTGGGAACCGTTTCTTATAAGAAAGGGATCAATCAATTTGCGGATTGGACAAAGTTTGAATTCAAGCAGTATGTAAACCAAGGTTTAATAAGCAGACCGAGCAGGCCCAGCCGACTCGGCAAACAATTCAGTGCTATGAAAGGCTCAGATCTTCCTGAATCTGTTGATTGGAGACAGAAAGGTATACTTTCTCCTGTTAAGAACCAAGGGCGATGTGGATCTTGCTGGGCTTTTAGTGCTGTAAGTTAATTTATTCATATTTCGATACTACACTAGTTCTTAATGTTTAAGAGTTTTCATTGCATTTTCTATATTTAACATCACAAGAGCTCAGTGTCATTACAATGAAGGTAACTATCATCAGGCAAGTTGATACTAAAAATATATTAAGTCTAACTACCCTAAGTGTGTGAGTAACTAGAGAACTAGTCGGATTATTTTAGTTTATTTTGAAAATCGTCAATTTGTGGAAACAGGAGTTGACTTCCACAGTTTTTACGTCAATTGCTATCTACTGATGATTTGTAGTTCTTATTGTAGCTTTTAAGTTACAAACGAAGGAACAAAGTCTATAACAAAGGATAGAAATAGCAAAATACTGAAACTGTGTCAGATAGTTCGCCTGATGTTTTAATAGCCGAAATTGTAATCGCTGTGAATTTTTCTAGTGATATTTTGTGATATTAAATATACTTCATGGTAATGTTTTCTCGATAATAAATTCTATTGATAAGTTTTTATTGATATATAATTCTAAACAGTAGTACTATTCTTCGTTAAGGTGGGTGCAATCGAGGCTCAGTTGGCATTGAAAGGTAACTTAACTACGCTCAGTGAACAAAATGTAGTAGACTGTTCGTGGGAAAAAGGAAACCATGGTTGTAATGGCGGTTGGATGAATGAAGCCTTCGAATATGTTAAAATAAATGGTATCGAAAGCGAATCTGACTATCCATATCTAGCCTTTGATGATGATTGCAAAGCTGACCCCTCTAAAATTGTCACCAAAGTTAGGGACTACGTAGAAATTGAAGAAAAAGATGAAGATGGTCTTCAGAAAGCTATTGCCAACATGGGTCCTGTATCTGTGGCTATTGATGCCAGCTGGAACTTCCAATTATATTCGAGTGGAATTTTGGTGGATGAGGAATGCACAGAATACAGTTTAAATCATGGAGTCTTAGCTGTTGGTTATGGAAGCGAAAATGGACTAGATTACTATATTATCAGAAACTCGTGGGGAGAAAGTTGGGGTGAATCAGGATATCTCAAGTTGGCTAGGAACAGTAAAAATATGTGTGGTATCTCAAGTGCTGCCTCATATCCAGAAATTTAGTAGCTTCATATTTATTTTGATATTAATATTTTATAAGGATGAATTTATAATTTAACATATTAAAAGTCTCACTCGCATGGTACTTCATTATTCCATTTTGTAACTTACATTTGATTTGACAGAGTTTGTTCAAACGAGGATCCGTTGTACTGCAAGAAAATACACTGAATTGGCGACATTCTTAGTATAGTATACATCAAACTAAATATTTCCCTTTTGTAGTAATTCGAAACTTGCAAATTCTACTCATTTCAAGTATAAAAATGCACATCAATGACACATATAATTTGGTGGTCCGGGTTGCTCCTCGAGAAGTGTTTGTCAAAGCTCTTTCTATAACCACTAATAAATCAACAATTTTTTGTTAGAGGGATGGAATATTTTAGAGGTATGTCTCATTCATAATACCTCAGAAAGATGTTAAGGATTTAGACTTATCATTGAATTGTGAATTTTCATTAGCATATTGCGATTTGAAATTGCAGAAAATGTATATCCATTATAACTGGGGGAATTATTATAACTATGCATGAGTTTATAAATTTCTTCTTATAGTTCACACCTGTTCGTCACTGCTTTTGATTACAGTTTGATCGTTTGGACGACTTGCGGAGAATAAAACGATTTTTCTCATAAATCGGAATAAGGTTTTTGAAAAAAAAAATTTTTTATGTAGGTACTTATTTTGAAAACTTCAAAATAAATTTTAATAATAGTCGATGCGAATTTTATTAAAATTATTTATAAACAATTTGAAATTGATAATATTTTACAAAGAATCGCGTACAAATGAGCCACGATGGGGGCCAATGTCAATGTCAAAGGAATTTCTCGATAGTACAGTGTCAACGGCTTCTTCTTCTAAATTTAGTGGAAATATCCGAAATTTTGTTCAAAAAATTATTTATGATAGCTACTTTTATTTAGTGATTCGTGATGAGGGATTTTTAAAGGCTCATTCTGATAATATACCTGATGTATACTATCTTGTTGAACATTTAAAAACATTTTTTGTGGAGTTGTTTCTGTAGTATTAGTACATAATGGTACGAAGCACGCTCGATAAGTTACTCTTAAGATTTAACATTTTAAATATTAAATCAATTTATTAAAGATAACAACAAGATTTAAGGCCAGAACACTCTATCAGCTGTGTGCTACGATGAATAGAAATTAAAATTGTGACGCTACACGTTCTCGGTTCTGGATTCAAAAATTAATTTTTCATTTAATGTAACTTTTTAATTAGAGCTAAGAAAAAAAAACAACAAAGTAGTAATGTAATATGATCTTTCTATTTATCGCAAAATTTTTTTTTCAAAAACCCAATTACCAAAGCAATCCTTATGTCTATAAATTAAAAGGTATTAAACTAGTATTTATTTATGTATGATAATAATCAACATATAAACACTAACTTCATTTCTACCTCAGCGTAGAACACGTTACTTAGAGGTATATTTGAGGAGCGAAAATGCTAATAGCAACCATTCACAGCCGTTCTTAGGATTATACTGAAGCCCAATTATGTTTCATTTATCATAAGAGCTTGATAGGTACGTTGTGAAAGATTCAAACAGTGATATTTATTTTATAGCTTCTGAAAAACTGACTTGAAGTAGCTTGTAGGTACTAATGAATTTAATTATTACTTACGCTGTTATAACGTATGATTAGGAATACAATCGATGACAATGGGAACATTCTGTTGGTAAAACTTGGTGAATGAGTTTTGGTTGTCGATTATAATAACACTCTTATGTAAAAGATTGAATGTTGAAGCACGTTCATTGGTGTGAATATAAATCGAGCAATAAAACGACTGCGAGTTGGCCTTGTAGTGTACGGTCTCTTTGGATAACCGCTGCTTGTGTGTTCTATTCCTACCGGGTTCTTGATTGCTTTGTATGCCTTGAAAATTGAATGTTTTCCTTCCACTATTGATAATGTGATATTGAATGAAAGGAATATCAGAGGGCACAGTTCCTACATCTTAAGAATCAAATACATCAATTTTCAACAATATGAAGAAACAAAATCACAAAAATAAGTTGCAAGTATAGGTATTCCTCAAATATATCCGAATAACTTCATTATAGCTTACCCAAGAAATAACTGGGGATTAAAGTTAATTAAGAAATAGTCATCCAAAATCAATAACTCTTGCAAATCAGTTGTTTACAATTCGAAATGTGATGGTTTTTGGCCATTGCTCGAATGAAAATCACTTCATAGATATAAATAAAGCCAAATTGTTGCACTCAGGCAACAAAGGAAATTATGAAATTTTCGAAATTTCCAAAATTCGCAGAAACAATTCTTTCATTTGTTTATTGACTCTAGAGTCTAGAGAATGATTTGATAATCTGAAAAATATGCAGAGCAATCGAAAAAATTAGGCAAAGTGAATTTATTTGACTATTCAAAAACTGAAATTTATTTTTAATGTTTACTTGACAACTTGTAGAGTTTAGTATTTTCATCGAATATAAATATTGTTCATTATAGTTTATACCTGAATAATGATATTAAAGAGCCTAATATTTTCTATATTTCAATAACTTTCATCTGAAATAACATTTTACCTAAGAAGAAACAGTCAATATATATTATATATCTTCGATAAAAATATTTTCCGTCAGACTAAAAAAATATTGAACTACTAAAAAGACTCCTAATAACTCTTCACTTAAAAAAAAACTATTGTAGGTTATGCAGATAGATCATTAAAACTCATTCACCACAACACTACTGAAAAATTGATGAGGAAAACTTGATTCTATTCACGAAAATTAACTGACAGATGTTTGTTAAATTAGACTACTATTTTTCATCCATAGATTCGTCTACACACAAAAAACAGGTGAATATTGAAAAAGATTGATGATTTTTAGCTCGATGCATGGAAGAATTTTCAAAATTCATGTCGCGAAAGATGGCTACTAATGCTTCAAGTCAATAATAATGAGACTTGGTGATTATTATTTTTGGGGTTTCTTGGACTCTGTGAAATACAAGTATCAAATACTTTCGGCCAAATTGATACTTCTGCTATCTTACAGATGAATTGTCAAGAAAACTCTACTGTAGATCAGGAAATTATCCATCTCGGCAATCACATCATATAATGCTTAAGGAAATCGATAAACTATAATTTCACTACACATTAACGAGCAGATAATTCATAAAAATGAAAATGGAAGTTATCTGTTCTTACATACTGTTATATATAGTCTGTTCTAATATGAAAGCATTTCAGTTCTACCTACTTATGACTTACAACATTTAGCAACGCCTTCAGCAGTTTTTCAGATTGAATATTTACTCCTTTACAAAAAATGTCAAATTCCAAAACGGCACGCGCGTTTCCCATTAAGGGCTTGGCATAAAATAACAAAAAGCACGAGAATTATTTTTAATTAAGTGTGAGACAAAAGTGTAAAAACCATGATTCTCGTTTCGAAGAACTGAAGTCTATTTAGTTTGGATGCTCTATATTTGTGTTATGTGTTTGTTCCTCCATATTTGGCAGTGTAAAATAATTTTCAGCATATTTATGTGTATCGAGGAGCGTTATAAATAATGCAGCATTCCTTGTTTTCGAAAAATAAAAAACACTCATCCTTCACGTACAAGGTGTTTTTATTATGACCACCATAAAAATGCCATTTCACAGAATTTCTTACGGACATATTTAGTCATCGTCGGATTCAATAAACTACAGGTTGAGTTTTTTATCCAAATCAGAATCGATCATGTATGAATACACTAACTTAACGTTTTATGTGCATTTATGAAATGACAGCGATAAGGAGCAGATATATTGGATAGTTTATCGTTCACGTATGATCGAAATAATTGTTCTTTTGATCAAATAAACTAAATATAGTAAATAGTTACTCAAAGCAAGGCATGCTTATAATGTGAAGGGAAATCGAACACAAGGTTCAGATTGAAGGATCCGTCTTGAAGGATGTTCATTCATATAATACCAGAAAATGTTGTAACATATAGTACCTAACTAATGTAAGGACTGAATATGCACTCAGTAATACTATTAAGAAGGTATAGTGAAGGAAACTGGGGGAAACAGCAAATTTCTTAGAAGTATTAATGTATTATGACACAGTTTTGGCGATGTGATGGTTAATTTTCTCTACTTTTTATTTTCACCTTTTATTTATTTCATTTTATTTTGATACATATCATGTTCTCATTTAAGTGTTTACTTCAAGTTATATGGATTAGAATTCGGATTTGATCTCATTTCCTATACCCGTTATTTAACTGTATGGTTGATCATTAATTGATTTTGTCATTTAATTTGATAATGAAATAAGATTGAGTTTATCTGAAGTATTTGTTTATTTTTATATTTTTTAAAAAATTACATCGAAATTTAATTCAATATGTATAATTCAACACTTTTATGAGGCCCCCACACACGGGCGTTGATGTACTGATACATCAACGTGCAATCAATAACGTTAATGTGGATGCAAAAATACCCACGTTTTTGAATGCACAATTTTTTTGGATGCGCATTCCAACGAACACGTACAGGTGTGGACCTGTGAATGCGATTTAACGTTATTGATTGTACATTCTTGGATGCACGTTGATGTATCAAGACAAAACTGTAGTTTTGTACGTACGTGTGTATGCAATCAGACATCGACGTCCGTGTGTAGCCTGCCATAGATTTAATCACTTGGATACCAGAGCTATCAGGTATTGCTTGGAAGTAACATTAGATTATGCAAAAAAACTTATTACGAAATAATGAATAAAGTAGATTTCAAAAAAAAATCTCAATGATCCATGATTCAAAGTAATACAAATTTGCTACATAGGTAGGAAAAGTGGCATCGATATTTTATCTTCTTTTAAATTCATATTACTACACTAGATGTTTTATCAACTTCAACAACTTTAACATCTGGTGTATGAATATGAATCTTTACAACACTACTATTGTAAATAACTATTATTTCGAATTTTTTCTCGACAGGCATCCAAAATTCTGCCAATTCCATGAAGTCAAATTGGCTTTCAAACTTTTGTCACATAACTCGATGAGAGTTTCTTCTTCAGCAGATTCCGATGGAGCACTAGTGTTGTATTTATCTTGAATCCCTGCAAATCTATTGAAATTTTCATGTCTATAGTATTTCTCAAACCGAATAATTGTGATATATGCCTTTGAAATATGGTTTCCATATCTTGAGGAAGGTTGAGTGCATCTAACTTCAAATATGGAGAAAGCTGATATTTTGTCCGTTGATTTCAAAGGAGACTGTGCTCTCCTTGTAGAGAGATATTGAGGAAATTCGGCTTTATTAAATATTTTCCGAAAGATCTTCCATAATATTCCAAATCTATCGCGAAAGGCACATCGACATGTCCAGCCTGATCATACCTTACGATCCAGAAGGCTTGACAACTTGCAAGAATATTCTGCGATCACCCCCTTATTTCATAGAGGATCAAGTAGAAATAGTCCACTCCAGAAATTCCGATATTTGTAGGTTTTTACTTTATCTTAAGTCGAGTTATGCCAAATGTGTCACGACGCCCCTGTGAAGTGCAAACGGCGCCCAAGGGCGTCGCGCCTCACAGTTTGGTAAACTCTGTACTATAGAATATACACTTGGCGATCTGGTGCAGGCCACAGTGTATACTCAAGTATACACATGGCAGTCAGTGTTAACTAGGCATCAAGTAGTGATACAACTAGGTTGTTAGCTGCAACCTTGTTGTACATATAATTGTTCCTTCGATTATCTGAATAAGATTCTTACAATTTCGAATATATAAGATAGATTGAAGTGACTATTTTTACTACCATATAAATATATTGCTACTAAGAATAGTTTTAAACCTACGTCTATTTTCAGTGCTTAGAACACTGACAAAAGTTGGAAAACATGCTGAAAATACAGGCAAATTACGGATATCATATTCAATTTGTGTAGGAATCTAATATTACTATTGAATAACATGTTTTATTCACATATTCGAACAAAGCAACAAGATAAATTTCTGCAACATACGATGGTAAAGCAAGCAAACATATATCTAAATTAATTTCTCTACTATCATCACAGAATTCGCCAATTCTGATATCAAATATGATTACAGAATGCTGGAATTCTCTCTCTTGAGATTGAAAAAATATTCTGCAACACCTCTGCCCCCATGCAATTTAAATGTATTTGCATTATCTCCCTTGTAATAGAATAATATTTTTCTCCAACCATCAAAAAATGTTGACATTTTTGTACTATTTTCAGGTGCAAAAGCCATCAATTCCCTTACCGTACGAAAATTTGCTCGTTGCTTAGCAACACTTTTAATCCTAGGATTAAAAACGCTACTTTTAATCCTAGGACTAAAAGTAATTGCATTTGAGCTCTCTAATTGAAATTTGAAGAAAAAAACATTGTTTCTTACAAACTAAGTAAAACAAACTAATTGGGCAACTATATATAGGTATTTATTTGTTATTTATATTGATATTGAATGTACAATTGGAACACTTATTGCCAAAATTCAAAACGCCACTGAAATTATCACTAACAATTTTCGAACAATTCAAAAGATTTTCATTAATGTTAGAACAACTCAAAATATTCTCCGTAACTGTTGATGAAACATTCGAGGAAATATCTGAACCGGTACTTGTACCTTCTTTGTCAGGTTCCAATATTTTTCTGGCCGTATTCTCTTTGTTGATACGTGATTCTTCAATATGTGCTTCTGCTACCGTACTCGATTTCCAACCTCCATGTTTTTTTAAGACAAGTGAGGTCACCGCCACCATCAATAAGAAGTGTAGCAGATGTTCTTCTTAGCGAATGTCCAGTATACTCCTTCCAATTTTCTAACTTCAAAAATTTTGCAATTTCTTGCGGCACGGCACTAATTTTGTGAATACCAACAACCATTCTTTGACACTTTCCATTAACATACTTCAAAAATAAACGACGTTCCTGTATATTTGATGGCCGTAGTGCAACATATTTTCGAAATAAACGCAAATAATTATCGCCTATAATGGTAAACAAACGAGGTTTCTTGTTTTTTGTCTGCAAAATTTTTACGACCTGGACCGAGTCCATATCTTCAATGTCATCAATTTTCAAATGAACTAGTTCGTCACAACGCATAGCAGCTCCAATTCCTAATACTAGAACAACCTTTATCATCAAATATACATTATCAGGTGCCATATTCAGGAACCGATCCACTTCCTCCTTTGTAAAAACACTAGACTTTTTAGGTATATATCCATCACTTTGCCTTTTTAACAATGCTCGTAATTTTGAATATTTACTAATATCCACACCATTTCTGATATCCAGTGTGGATCGCAACATTGGATACTGTGACCAAAGAGTGGATGGCTTGACGGCCTTCGTTAAATTTGAGAAATACACCATAAGAACACTCTCCGCATAGTTTTGCACATTTTTTTCTTTACACCAATCCATGAATCGCTGATAAGAACACTCTCCGCATAGTTTTGCACATTTTTTTCTTTACACCAATCCATGAATCGCTGATATGCAAGTTCATATACTTGGCGAGATTTGGGTGGCAAAAGATTTAGATATACTGCTTCGGCACTTTCCGATATATCCGCAGGTATATTTTCATCGTGTTCGGGATTCATTTTGAAAGCAGCGTAAAAACTACTACAAAAATTATATGATTAGTACGTCTACTGACGACTAGTTGACAATCAATATTTACCAACAATACCAGATATCCATGACTACCGACTTGCTATCGCTGTTATAATTAATAGGTGTTCAAATTTATTACCAAACTATTAACGATTTTTGAATAAAACTAAATTTATTTTTATTTTGACTTGGTTGGAGAAAAAATAGTATATATCATACGGACTAAAAGTGCCTAGTTTTACTCGCAATTTTGCATTCGCTCGGCAGCGCTGCGCTCCGCCTCGCAACTGAAAATATTGCTCGTAAAAAAAATATGCACTTTTAATTCTTATAATATAATATACTATCTCACACTGGCTAGCAATAATAACATTAGCCTTGACGCAGTTGATTGTCATCGTAGTGGCAAATTTGAGTGTCAAAATTATTGCTGTCGCGTTTCCTTACGAAAATATGAAAAGTATCATTCAAATATATTAAATATTTAAAATCTTTGATCGTGGAGAAAGTATAGTCTGCCACTCGGTTAGAAAGAAAATTCGTGATGCTCGTGGTTCCTCATGCTCGCCTTCGGCTCGCGTTCGGAACTTTTCCACTCGCATCGAATTTTCATTCTAACCTTGTAACAGAATATACTATTATAATTCGAATATAGAAATAGCTTTCGGACCACAACCCAAATTGTCTAATATTATTTTCGAGGACAAAGATAATGAGAATGAATTTAGTCAGTCCATAGCAGAAATAAAGTTCCCGGTTACGATACTCCATAATGAGAAACCCAGAAATAAGATATGATTATATTGGCCTATTATCGAATAATATTTGCAACTACTTTTTTAAATTTAATATAACAACATCCTATCGAAGTGGGTTGAACTTAAGCAAACAATTATTAAATGCCAATAAAAAAACAGACAAATGTAAAAAATCTGTGGTTTATAAAATTGAATCTGGTGAATGCCATACGGCGTACCTACGTTGGACAAACCGGGTGAAATTTTGAATCTCTTTTTAAAGAACATATTTCTTCTGATACTAAATTTGCAATAATCGAACACATTAAGACTACAAGGCATGAAATCACAATGGAAGATCTTAAAATCCTACATATTTGCAATAAAGGAAATTAACAAGCAAAAAAACCAGAACTCCAAACTGTAAATAACCAATTAGACCTCAAGTCACCGCCACTCCTTAATTTTTGAGGGTTTGATATAAATAGTTTTACCTGATATGTCTACATTTACATGACAATGATGTTGTAGTCGAAACCGGTTTTATATCTTGAATATATTGTGTGGAAATTGACGAAAAGTATTTTTATTTCTGTTAATTTGAAAGGAATTTCCATAAAATAGATGGTTCATCAATATCATCAACTGTCTGTATAACCTTCACATTGGATATGAAATCCAACATTAATCCAAAAACCACCAATTACTTGACTTTTCAGAAAGGCAAATTCTTCATATATTCTGAAAATCTTCCAAAGTAACTCACCTGGAAAGTTTATTCAAACATAATAGTATATTATTCAACGAGCACAAAATGATTGCTATTTTGATAATAATGATGTGATAACAGATAGACAATATGGGTTTATGAGTAATAAAAACACAGAAAAAGCTGTTCTTGATCTTGTGGAAAAAACGGTTAACGCCTTGGATGTTTCGGACAAGTGCCTCGCAATCTTTCTTGATCTGACCAAGGCATTTGATACCATATCCCATGAAATATTAATGGAGAAACTGTATAATTATGGACTAAGAGGACCATCCCAGGATATCCTACGAAATTACTTATATAAGAGATCTCAAAGAGTGAAATTAGGAGAACACTGTAGTAATCCTCTAGAAATAACAACTGGTGTACCACAGGGAACAGTATTGGGCCCAATTTTGTTCCTCATATACATAAACAGTATTGGATATTTGAAGAAATGTAGAGGCCACTCCATCTCCTATGCTGATGATATTACCTTGATTTTTACTGCAAAAACATGGGATGAGGTTTTTAATGATGCTAATGAAGGAATGGGGCAGGTTAAAAATTGGCTGGACCAAAAGTTATTGAGACTAAATGTTAAGAAAACTAAATATATTACATTTTCATTAACATCGCATGATCAACCAGCAAGAAATAAAATTATTTCTGTACACGATAATAATTGCCAAAGTCGAGAAGCATGCACTTGTCCTGAAGTAGAAAAATCAGATAACATAAAGTATTTAGGTGTTATAATAGACCAACACTTGAGATGGGAAAAGCATACTTCCCTATTGACTCGCAGACTCAGGCAGCTTACCCGAAAAATTACTCTAAGAGATATCCTAAGTAATGGCACAATTAGAGTGGTTTATTATTCTTTGGCAGAGACTATACTCCGATATTGTATCGGAGCATGGGGAGGTCTTTTCCGCAATAACTTAATACAGCTCCAGACGATGCAAAACAAACTGTTGAAAATAATATTCAAAAAACCAAAACTTCATTCAACTATACAGTTGTATAAAAAACTAGAGCTACTTGATGTTAGGGGCTTGTATGCCTGTCAGTGCCTGGAATGGATGTTCCATGGTACAAATCCTTTAAATCAGCCTGTGCAAGTTATACAAAAAAATACTAGAGCAGTACAAAATCTCTCCCTCAATACACCACTGTTCAGGAAAGGCCACACACAAAGATATATCTTCTATTTTGGACCTAAATTGTATAATCTCTTACCACCTGAAATAAGGAAGATAACAAAATTTAATAAATACAAAAAACCAATTAAATTCTTCTTTCGGGAAAATATGGAGCTGATCTACAACACAATAAATTAATTGATGATTTTTTAAAATATTCACCAGATCTCACAGGTACTTCACCTGTCATTGTCTGTACGATTAAAAGTGCTCCCTACGGATCGAGGACTTGCACAACACAAGCATACAGCATGCTTAGGTGCAGTCCTGTGATCCGAATGGAGTACTAAAATATGATTGATATATAACGTTATTATGATGTGATGTGTACACTTTATTTTTTTCTGAATAAATTGAATTGAAATTGAATTGCATTTTTCAGGAGGGTGATTCGCCCGAGTGAAAAATTGTAATTTTGTGCGAGTAGAATACTATACTCTGTCCACGACTTGCTCGAAAAAATTAGTAATAATCTGCATTTTCAACAATAAAAATAGTTATCAAAAGCGTTGACATAACATTTTCTGTGTTCACTGAAAACTGCATACTCACGAAAACGTCAAATATTTATTATTTCACTTGATCGATTCCATTCCTTTCTTTCACTCTAATGAAAAGGAAATAGATAATTTTGTATTTATTTATTCATATTAATATTACCAGAACAATTATTGAAAATAAACGAAGGCATAGAATTTATAGTTATCTTAGTTACATAAAACCTAAAAATCAAATAACAATACTATCGTAACAATGTGAATGATAGTCTCAAGTTAGGACATACGACATACGTTTTGAGTGTGACGTCATGCAGTGTATAATAAACCATTATTCACTAGTGATTAATAGGTATAATTGTACTTCAGGAAGCACACGTATAATGAATGATTTATAGTACAGTCGTTGACAAATAATTTCATGAACTCTCAAATTGACGTAGGTACCTGCCTACAGATTAAAGCTATTTGGATTATTTGATAATTCTCGCTAACCTAGCTAAATAGACCTGTATTTTCCGTATTTATTCCAAATTTAGTATTGTAGATTATTAAATGGGATGAAGATGGACTAGAATAGAATCGGTCCCATGAATGTATTCATATTAATAATATATTTTAGAAATGGAAAACAGTCAATATATTCATGATGATTGTTATATAGTAGACAATTCATCCATTTAATATTCATTCTCCTAATATCTTAATTTATCCGGAAGTAATAAATACACTGAAACTGGATAGAAATAGTATTTGTTGGGTGCATTTAATATGTCAATAATTACAGTAATATTCAACCTTCAATATATTTCAAAAGTTCGTACCAGTAGGTATCGTGAACAAATATCAATGAACATCAATATTACTGGTAATATTAAGAATAATATTTTTCATGAATTCCTCTGGAAAATATTATGTAATTATTGTATTTTCTAGTCAAAAATTGACAATTTTTAAGTTTTTCATGATATAACTGTTCCTGCTTAGAAAACAAAGTATCTACTTTGATGCCTAAAAGCAATTATTATTCAAACTTTCTTTTCGAAGAAATGTAATTTTTTGTATCGTTAAAAACGGAGTTCAGACAAATATTGCTGTTATGCAAAACAGATTTCTTATGAACATATATCTCTTCAAAAACTTTTTGGAGCAGCTTCATTGAAGCGAATAAGAAGTTCACATCGTCAATTTTTCGAAAATAGTTGAAACAAAAGGAGATTTAACAATCAAATCATGAAAAACATACTAGTCGACCATGGTCAATTTCATACATTACATAAAGTGAACAAGGAAAATTCTTTAATAATTTCAAAAATTATCAAACAACTTTCCAAGGAAGCTGGTTATACGTATTCAGCAACGCAAAATCTGCATTCACAATCGAACGGTGAATTATAGAAATTGTCAAGTCACCCCGACTCAAAATCTGCATAAGATCGAAACAATTTCTATAATTCACCGTTCGATTGTGAATGCAGATTTTGCGTTGCTGAATACGTATAACCAGCTTCCTTGGAAAGTTGTTTGATAATTTTTGAAATTATTAAAGAATTTTCCTTGTTCACTTTATGAACAAAGGAGATTTTTCTGTTTTCCAAAAAAGTATAAAACAATACATCAGTATCTAGTGAAACATATTTTAGAAATTTCAGAAAAACTAATAGTCATCTATAAAATATTTGACATCCAAAAATACGGAGTATTGTAGGAACATTTCAAACAATGGATAAATTAAATTCAATTGTCGAAAAAAAAACATAAAACAAAACTTCAGTAACAATGTAACTGAACAATGTTTATGTTGGAAATTTCAAAAATACTAAATTTAAAGTACGGATTATTCTATATTTCAAACAATAGGTGAATTAAATTCAATAGCCAAGGAAATCAATCCTTGGTATGTTACGTCATTCCTCCAACGCGGATAAACTGATGAAAAAGTATTATGGAATCTTTATAAAAGTAAATGTTGTAGCCGTAGCGACGTTGAGAAGTGGGATGTCAGTGGGATGTGACAATTACCTAACATTCGTTTCATTTTGCAATTTACACAATGTGCGGTGACGTAATTTTATCCCGTTTTGAACTCATCTGTTATTTTCAGTGTATTAACGGCGACAAAGTCTTTCTCCAGATTTCTTGAGCAGTTCCTCAGTAACTACTGCAACATAATATACGAATATTATGTGTACGTTTATTTGCTCCCATTCAATAGTATATCAATAAGAGGTTAATAATTGAGTAACATCAATTAGCCTTCCGAGATTTCTGCATGTTGTTGGAACTGATACAGGGATAGGCAATATATTTGGAAAGTTATCTGTTGCTTTATAAATACCAAATATCTTTTTCTGTTATAAATTCTAGTACAAAATATTTTTATATATATATATATATATATATATATATATATATATATATATATATATATATATATATATATATCAATATATATATATATATATATATATATATATATATATATATATATACATATATATATATATATATTATATATATAATATATATATATATATATATATATATATATATATATATATATATATATATATTATATATATATATAATATATTATATATATATATATATATATATATATATATTAATGTATTATGAATTTGTTACCTGTTGCTGTTTTATAGAAACAATAAAGGTTTTTATTGAGCTGTGACAGGAAAATTTATTTTTCAAAAATTAATCAATAAACTTGGACGTTTCAGTGGTACATTCACCGTCTTCAGTATTCAATATATAAAAACAAAAAACAACCTTAAGCATACACGAAGACATATTATCGTTAAATCAAACAATTTTGACAAGCATATATTATAAAATTTATCGAATCACATAATATATGAAAAAAAATTTTCTCCTCCAGAAATCTTTGTCATACAGACAAAGTTAGAAATATGCATATACATATAATATATATATATATCTAGGTTGGGGGGGCAAAAGGGTATAAGTCCAATTTTAGTCAAAATGAGTTAACTACGCCCATTGACAAACAAAGTTGTTTATTTTCTCATGGCCACATTGATATAGCTTCATATTCACGGTAACAGGAGATATAATTTGGTATAAGTCCCAATTTGCATTTTCAGATAGGCCCGCCTGGTATAAGTCCACACTTATATCGTTTTGTACCGGGCGAGTTCCTAAAATTTTATCCACTTGTATGGACTTGTATCACATTGATCATGCGCATGTGCCTGAAAACAGAAACTTTCTTCTATCGTATTTGGTAGTTATTAGTAATCTTGTGTTTGAAGTGTGTTATAAACTATTATTGTCATTACATGATGAATACTCGAAAGCTAAAATTATTAAATCCACTCGACACGTGGAGTGTGGACTGGAAACAAGTTTATGAAATTTTAAAATGTAAAAGAGACACATTCCTAGATAACCCATTATGGGATAGCTACCAAATATGAAAACTGTCTATATAATTGTTTGTACAATGTTTTGTCGATTTTATCACAAAAGACTTCCATGTATACCTAACGAGTAAAGCACTGATGATGGCCTAATAGCCGAAAGCGCTTTGCAATTCTTAATAAAGTAAATTTTACACGGAGTACAACTTTATTCCTCATGGAGTGGTACGTGTACACAGCTTAATCAAAATGACCTTTATAAAAAACGGACGACAATTCCATCTGATATTAAACATATTGTCCTATATTCTGACACATGTGGTGGTCAGAATTGAAATTCACATGTATCTGCAATGTTTTTTGTAGCACTACAAAATAATGCTTTTTTGGAGACTATATACCACAAGTTTTTGGTACCCGGCATACCCATATGATATTCACCATGGCCTTATAGAAAAACAGAGGAAGAAACTGAAAGACATAATAATTTCTCATACATATGATTAGTACCAGCTGGTCCGGGGAATGGGAAAGAAGAACAAGTATGAAGTCGTGAACACACGAAGATTTTTTGAATTTTCAGCAGTTGCTTACAAATGAATTTGTTCTGCGAAAAAAAGACGTATGCGGAAATCAGTTTTTGTGGCATAATGCTCAATCGTTTCGTTACACTAAAGGAAGTGGAGAAATTTTGTTTAAGACCTCCTTAGATGAGTACGAAACATTTCAATGTTTTTCCATACTAAGAAAAGGCCGTCCTGGTACAAACCTAATACCTGCGAAACTGTAGAGAGGTACTATTCCGATATCAGAAGAAAGAGAAAAGATATTTTAGACCTTTTACCATAAGTTAATCCTATTTTTCACGATTTTTACAAAGCCTTAAAAACAACGAACCAGCGAGATGAAATCTATCCAGGAGAAGAGGAAGGCGAACAAGAATGACCTAATGGAAATTTATTTTCAAAACGAAAAAAATTAACTTCATTTTTTAACTTTAGTTCATATGTCCACATACATAAATACTATAGACGGCTGGTAACATAGTTTTTAATAAATTCTTACAATTTCATTTGTGTACAAGCACTTATTGAATTATGAAAACGAATTCATAATCTTATTTCAGCTCTCCTGTAAAAGATACTTTTTGGACTTATACCCTTTTGCCCCCACACCCTAGAAATATATATATATATATATATATATATATATATATATATATATATATATATATATATATATTATATATATATATATATATAGAAGAGCGAATTTTCTCTGCTTCGAGTCTAAATCACCACTATTTAAACATCGATTAATGCTTTAACTATTATTCTATTAAATGGGATAGAAAAGATATCCAAAGTATAGAAAACTGTTTCAAAATAAATTTTTTTCATAAGAAAGCGAGATGTTACAACTAATCTCGTGCTTGGGATTAGTTGTAACTTCTCTTGTGGTAAGTAGTACCAATAATAAAAAACGATAATATAACACCTTGCATCATTTATTATTGATTCAAATGCAGATTTCTACAAAAATTAATCAGGTATTTCTATAATATATATTTTTCATCACGTTATTAACTGAAATATACTTTTTAAATAATAAACGTTAAAGATATTAAATTCCAACTATTTATCTCAGTTCGTTAGAAAAATATTACAATCAACATTGATACTTTGTAAGCACAGTAGGTTAAATTGAAAACCTATAAATAAAGTCTCGTAACTATCTTTTACCTCACATCTTACTATAATCAGACTTTGAATGAGTTTCTTTATAAATAAATTCATCATCTGATTTACAGTGAATACAAACAGAAGAAATAGCGACCCCTGTAGCACATCATAAATGTGCCCACATCCTGTATAAAATACATTCTATCCAATCGCCTTTGATTTAGTATAAGCTGTACTATACAAACTAGACAATACCACTCATCTTTCTTCTGCTTTTTCTTCATATTTTATTCTCAATGCTTCTTTTTCCGGTGTGTCCGTCAAATTAGCAGATTTTTTGTTGCAATTGCTAATTGTTTTCCGTAGTTGCGTTTTGGTAAAGGTTCAATCTTCGAAAGTGAATACTTATCTTGGCTTATATATACATATATATATATATATATATATATATATATATATATATATATATTTATATATGTATATATAGATAATATAACGTAAATAATATTTGAAAAACTGTTGTTCCCAACGTTTTTTATATATTTTTCACACACGCTGAGTCTGTTTATCGCGAATGTATTTTTTTTTTTAATATATATATATATATATATATATATATATATATATATATATATATATTTATATATATATATATATATATATATATATATATATATATATATACATATATCATATAGAAGAAAAACATCAGAAATCGTGATTCAGTAGGTATGAAACGGTTTTGAAAACCACTCCTGCACCTCACTGTTAACCTTTGATACAGTACATTAGTCTATTATTTTTGGGGAAAATACTACTAAAAATGTTTTGCAATAATTGTTTTGAAAACCCCCTGAGCTTTGTTTGATAGTAGTTAATGAATTCGACGGGTTCGTAAAATAAGTAATTGTTCGGATTACTTGATTCGCTTGATGTGTCGAACATATTGAGGATATTAAATTTTTTTCATTTGGTATTTTCTGTTATGATTTTTTTGTGTGAACAAATTGAATCTGTGTAGTTATTCGGAATTTTTCATATCTGTGATTTCTCTAGGTAAGAACATATTTTTCTTAGTTATTTTGAATTCAATAGCTGAACAAAAGAAGTGTGGAAAAATGAAGAATTTGCCAATAGATTTAGCTTGAACAATCAATCTATGAATCATTATCATAGCACAAAAGTTGTGATATACGCAAAATATGGACCAGTTCTAGCCTATAAAATTAAAACCAATTATAATTCTATTTTAAAAAGTCTCATTTTTGGTCAAGTTCTCCCAATCCTCACCGATAAAGGTTCCGAATATTCAAAAGCAGTGATCGTAAACCGCTTTGTTCTTATATATTATCCAGTTCCCGATGCGCCAGTCTTCATTTCATCCAACAACACCTTCGACGGTGGATCTAAATAGTGCGTTTGTACATCTTAGCTATCGAATAAATGCATCCGCCAAATTGCAGAAATCACGTGAACGGTTATGCTACGCATCTTTCGATATTTGGCGGCGTTCTGTGGTTTTTTCATAATTCTTCTATGCTACTTCATACACACCGTGAATATTTTATATCGTGAAGATGTGAACAGTGATTGGACAGAAGATAATTATGAAAAAAATACCGGGGAAATTAGTAATTACAAACTTAAAAAGATTGTGGCGTATTCTCTGTTGAAACAGATAGAAAATGAAAGTGAGGAGTATTTTTGCGGAAAAAACTTTAAGTTTGATGAAGAAAATGAGAATGATGAATCCCGTGAAATGTGGACAAAAGTTGAAGAAACTGAGATATATGTTTTATCGGTACATTTCGATACTAGACTGACGCCGTTCATATTTGTCAGAATCATTGCTATGACCAAAGGTGGGTATTATAATTTCACTTTAAATAAAAACAATTTCCCTAGAGGATAGTTTCAACTACTAGGTACTTTAAAATAATATCTTCAACAACCGATGCGGCGTTTCTGCGACTGAATTGACATCACCAAGAATTGATGATGTAAAATCTTCTTTTCAAGAAATCGTACAGAAAATACAATATGCTTGAGCGAAAGTTTAGAAACTTTTTTATAATTAAAATTGAAGCGATCTGATATTGATATTGCATTGAAATATTCAACATTGAAACTTATATTCAACATGAACGAATAGACGCAAAAAATTATATGAATTTAAAATCTATTCAGATGTTCACGCGTTTATTATTATTAATTTTTACTCACAACCATTTCGACAGGAATTTAGGTCCATAATTATCGAGATTTTGTTGATATATACATATATATATATATATATATATATTTATATATATATATATATATATATATATATATATATATATATATATATATATATATATATATATAAATATATATATATATATATATTTGAATATTTTGAGGTTGCAGTCAGAATAATTGTTGGGCTAGGTTAAAGAATACTCTTTGTCATATGGTCGAGCTTTCGGAAATGTTTATTTCCTTTATCAAGACATCTATAATAAAAGAACAGATTTAGATTTACAACAGCGTTCACAAAAAGTTAAAGATTACTTGCTAACGTTGAGGTTATATAAATTTTGAGAAAACACGTATAAAACGAAGAACAGAACAAGTTGATGGGTACAACTTCGTCACATAAGTAAAAATCCATTACAAGAATAAAAATCTAATTTTCAATAATCCGTACTTTCCCATCTTGCTATCTACAGGAAACCAGACTAACAAAATGGTCGACGTCAACCCTGAGAACGCGGAAACTAAACCACAGAACAATACGGTGATCTTCTTACAACAATTGACAATAGTCGATATATCAACATAAAACGGGACACGGTCCAAATAAAATTTAAAGAAAACTAAATTATTTAACCGAAAGAGTATGGTGTGAAAATTTGAAAAAGAGTTTCTTTAACAATTTTTTTATCACTAAATAATAACTGCAATACACTTTTTAATAGTTCAATGAGCTAATGTTACTGCTTCTAAATGGCTAACAAATGGCTGAATTTTGATCTAATTTTAAAAATTCAGTCACAAGTTCAATTCTACAATTTTACTTGTAGTCTAGACAAAAAACTGCATACTAGGACAACAGAAATATAAAATGAAAAACAATGAAAAAACAATAAAAAAAATAAACAATGAAAAAAAGAAAACATACCACTGCATGATCACGGCTACTATGCAACTAAGACGAAACAGAAGAATTCATGTTGGAGAAATACTAAAACCACCAATGTGGAGTGTACATTCTTGATAAATTTAAAAACGAGCAATCAACCGAAACGACAAAAACAACCGATGGTGCGTTTCGGTTGATTGCTCGTTTTTAAATTTATCAAGAATGTACACTCCACATTGGTGGTTTTAGTATTTCTCCAACATGAATTCGTCTGTTTCGCCTTAGTTGCATAGTAGCCGTGAGTATGCAGTGGAATGTTTTCTTTTTTTCATTGTTTTTTTCATTGTTTTTTCATTGATTTTCATTTTATATTACTGTAGTCCTAGAAAGCAGTTTTTTGTCTAGACTACAAGTAAAATTGTAGAATTGAACTTGTGACTGAATTTTTAAAATTAGAACAAAATTCAGCCCATTTGTTAGCCATTTAGAAGCAGTAACATTAGCTCATTGAACTATTAAAAAAGTGTATTGCAGTTATTATTTAGTGATAAAAAAATTGTTAAAGAAACTCTTTTCAAAATTTTCACACCATACTCTTTCGGTTAAATAATTTTAGTTTTCTTTAAATTTTATTTGGACCGTGTCCCGTTTTATGTTGATATATCGACTATTGTCAATTGTTGTAAGAAGATCACCGTATTGTTCTGTGGTTTAGTTTCCGCGTTCTCAGGGTTGACGTCGACCATTTTGTTAGTCTGGTTTCCTGTAGATAGCAAGATGGGAAAGTACGGATTATTGAAAATTAGATTTTTATTCTTGTAATGGATTTTTACTTATGTGACGAAGTTGTACCCATCAACTTGTTCTGTTCTTCGTTTTATACGTGTTTTCTCAAAATTTATATAACCTCAACGTTAGCAAGTAATCTTTAACTTTTTGTGAACGCTGTTGTAAATCTAAATCTGTTCTTTTATTATAGATGTCTTGATAAAGGAAATAAACATTTCCGAAAGCTCGACCATATGACAAAGAGTATTCTTTAACCTAGCCCAACAATTATTCTGACTGCAACCTCAAAATATTCAAATACATTTTTCCTCAACTAGCTAGTCAAGACTACCCATCTATATATATATATATATATATATATATATATATATATATATATATATATATATATATATATATATATATATATATATATATATATATATATATATATATATATATATATATATATATATATATATACCTATTTATATATATTTGAATTGATGAGGCCGTTACTCGATGAAAATATATTGTTAACATGTTTTAGAAACGAAACTCTGAGTTTAACGATTTTCACATATAATTAAACAACAATAGTTGCACAACGCGTTTCGCTGACACTACGCTTATTCAGGTGCGAATTTCAAACTAAATCATAGTTAAGTTTGGCACCTGCAAACTTTGTGAAAGCGGTGAGCAGAAAATGTTCAAATTGGGGCAAATGATGTGAAAATTGATTATGAACAATATAAGAATATGAGTGGATTGAAAATTTGTACGTGGATTAAGTTGATGCTAAGGAATTGTTTTTTTGGCAGAAAACTATATTCTGCAACCGCATTAATTTCTATATAGAGATTTCTTGGATTTTCGTGACTCTTGAGGGTCTCCACAGCTCATCCAGATTGATTAAGGTGGTAGAAATCCTTAACGTGAAATCGATGGATGTTGAGAAATTGCACTCCAATACTTTCAAATATTTTTCTCCGCCTTCATTTTAATGTAAAAATTTCATTTGTAATCGTTGTTTTTAATGGTTTACTTAGCTCCTGCTGATTGAGTTAGTGGGTTGAAAGTTGGTACGTAGATTAAGTTGATTTAAAAGAGCTAAAATTCATTCCGAATTCAGTTATCATAGAATGCTGGAAATTGGTTCATCAATTCCGTTGATATTGAAGGAGTGCTATGTAGGGGTTTCTAATATTTTCTCCTTTGTCCCAAATTATATGTAGAAATTTCATGCATTTTTGCTCTGTGCGTCTCTTTGACTCCAACAAAGTGAGTTTGCGATTACGAATTTGTAGTGAGAAAACAATAAACAATTCAATCTACTTGGAAGAAAAAACATCAAAAAGGCACAAAAAGCGAACAATAATTAAATTGAATACATGAAGTCGATGCCAATCCAGAATTATATTCGGCATTAATTAAGCTGTCTATATCGCTGATTATTATTGCGTTTCGGGCTTGGCACAGATTTCTGACAGATCAAAAGGTAGAATATATTATAATATATGTATATATATATATATATATATATATATATATATTATATATATATATATATATATATATATATATATATATAAAATTCAGTTATTTTTACCTTCTTAGTGCCCTTTAGTTGTCTGTATAATTTTTTTAAAGTTGGTTAATTTTTTCAGTTTTATAATAAATATTCGTACTGATTGAGTATGTCATTAAGAAGCTTATATTATTTAATTAAAGTGCCGCAGTACAGTAAAACTTCAAGTTATATAGATTATAATTATCTTTCATCTGAATTCAAGGGAAGTTCATTTAGTTAAGAGTTTAAGTTCTCTTGGTTGAGTGTACTTATACAATTATAACTAGTCTCGAAGTTCATTTTATGAAGTGTTTTTTGAAACCTAGAGCTGCGATCTGCTAATCCCGTTACACAATAATAAGCGACACGCCTGCCGAATATACTATCAAAAATCGCACTATTATTCCATAAATCCTTATTGTTAAGGCGTGCTGTGGATTTCATCTATACTTAGCATAAGATGCAGACGCCAACATCTAAATGAGTTATGAGAAATTAACGAAGATACTATACAAGGCTTAATTTTTTGAAGATATTACTCGATTTCCCTCAGTTTGCGTAATCAGATCCTAGCTTCGTAAAAATGGGACCCTCCCACGATATTTTTGAATGTTCAAAAATTGACGAAAATATCGGTGACTCTATATATATATATATATATATATATATATGTATATATATATAAATATATATATATATATATATTTATATATATATATATATATATATATATATATATATATATATATATATATATATATATATATATATATATATATATATATATTTATATATATATATATATATATATATATATATATATATATATATATATATATATATATATAAATATATATATATATATATATATATATATTATATATATATATATAAATATATAAATTATATATATATATATATATCTAAATATATCTATATATATATATATTGTTTATTGTTGAAAGTCCAAAATGGGCTTGACTTGCGCTAGCCAGATTACCCGTTTCCGGTCGTATTTTCACCCCTCTGAGAAAATTATAAATATTGATCCTACAGTTTTGGGAGTCAAGACTTTGTTATAGGCAATTTCCTACTGTTTTTGAAAATTTTTTAAGATATCGAAAACCTTAATTGGTTTTTTAGTTATTCAAAGAAAACCAAACCCCTCTTTTTATCTTACAGTAAAATGTTTATAATTTGTACAATTCCGCGGGAGAAACTGTATTGTTTTCAAAAAAAAAAAAAAAATATATATATATATATAGATATAAATATATACAAATGAGCATAGAACCTGCTCCTTTTTTGAAGTCAGTTAAAAATGTGGGAAAGATACGATAGT
Source organism: Cynegetis impunctata (assembly GCA_030704885.1). NCBI lineage: Eukaryota > Metazoa > Arthropoda > Insecta > Coleoptera > Coccinellidae > Cynegetis > Cynegetis impunctata. The sequence goes on from JARQZK010005193.1 coordinate 182,176, forward strand.
GATGGAGATCGGATGCACACACATTTCTTTTTATGCATTAAATAATAGATATTTAGTGAATATCTCATTCATTTATCTTGATATATTATGACCGTACAAAATATCAGTACCCATTCAAAAAAGAATTTCTGAACTGAAAAATTGCTTTTCTTCAAATATGAGTTACTTTGTTGAAAAAGATATTTCAAAGTTTCCATAGCATTAATTCAAGAGTTAGTACCTTCCAAATATAATCCAAATGATTTTATTTCATGATGTGCAATGTTTTACTCATGAATAATTGACGTAATGAAATTATTCGCAATTATTTTCTTTTATTTCACTAGGACAATATAAATATTGATATATGAATATATATAATTCTGAGAATGGTTTATCTTTTCAATATTTTTTTAATATGGATAATTTTTCGTAGGAATTAGCAATATTATACAAATTTCAAATTATATGTTATTCATTTTAAATATGACCACATTAGTTTTTAATAAGAATAATGGAATATGCTTAATAGTAGGTATACTTATGGTGTAAAACTTGAGAAGTTTTGTGATTCTTCCACGAACATCAACTCTTAATTTATTTTCTCATAGTTGAGCAGATTGATTTCAACTGAGATTCCACATGTGAATCAAAAAACAAAGGAAGGAAGATTTTGGATATATGTATTCCCGATATCAAAACAATTATAGCATTAAATATTCATCAGATTCCTGATTAAAAATGGTTCAACATAAGATCTCATTTGGATAATTCATAAAAATGTAATTACAGTATCAAGGATACTACAAGTAGGGCAAATTAAAATGATTAATTTTAAGAATATTTGTTTTTTATCTTTATTGAATGAATATTTTACGGGCTAGTTGAAGTTACCAAGCAACTAAATGAAACTTATATTAAAAACGATTAAATATGGATTAATTGAATCTCTGATATAAATATATATATATATATATATATATATATATATATATATATATATATATATATATATATAAGAAAAAAGAAATCATATTGTTAGCACGAATGGTAAAACAATTTGAGATATATCCAGGAGAATGATCTGAAAGGCTGAAAAAGTTTTTCAGATAATTACCCTGAATATATTTCAAATTATATTTCCATAAGTGTTAACACAATAATTTTTTTTTCAGTAGGTATAGCCATAACTATCAATGAGGTTAACAGAGGACGTCAGTCCCGCAGTGTTAAGGAGATATATATTATTACTATAAGCTTGTAAATTGAGTATTTTTGACTATTAAATTAGTCGACACCTGTATTGTTTCGTCTTTGTCTAGAGATGTGGGAACTTAACAAATTGGCAGATAGGACGGATGTAGTCGTTGTATATTTTTCATCACGCTACGTAGTTTAAATGTTTAGATTGTTTCGCGTTTGGACGTTGATTTAGACATTGCAATCGATTGATATGTTAATCCAGTAAAAATGTAATCAAAAATCAATCTCACGTACATGAAATCAGTTAGTACTGATTTTTTCAAACAATGTTCCGAATGACATGGGGGCACTCTGGTCAAGGTTTCGACATCGGGGCTCTTCTAGAATCTTGTTTCCCATCCCAAAAACTCTAATTTTTGGCACTCTTTTCAGTTTTCTAACATTTCGACCCTGAAGGAGTGGTAATTCGACCATGACCAATGATGCCTTTTCCAAATTAGATAGAAATTACTGAATTTTGAACTTTTTTGTCCTTGTAGATTCAATTGTTCCCGACAAATGTAGTTTCAAAGTTTTGTGTTCATTTAAAATTTGCAAATCTTTAGTAACTTCTCGTCATAAAATTGCCTCGTATCAACATAAATCATTTTGATATGGTTCAGCGAAGTAAATGATCACTAAATTTACATTTCTGAAAGGTGTGGGTGTTGGAGGTTGGGGTAGGGGGAATATGGCATGTTCTAAACAGCCGAACTGGGAGTACTTGCTTCTGACCTATACCAAACAAGTTCATGAGGAGTGATCAAAATCTTGTTTAAATATATTTTGGAAGGCTTTATATCAATTAATTTGTCGAAAACCTGATTGCTAGTTACATGACTGGTCGACATATTTTCATGTAACAGTTTTAAATTCAAACATATACATATTCTGGGAAAATCACTTCGAACGGCATAAACAAAAAGAACTGCCCCATCCCAGCTTCTGCGAATCATCTCCTGCAATTGCCGGAAAGAGTTTGAAAAGCCGAGCTGAAATGCTCTATAGTCTGCGACCAGTGCAGTGGGCAATCATGCGACAATATCCCGGAGATTACCATCAAATTCGACGAGCAGACTCCAGACTTGGACGACGAAAATCTATCCCTACATCATCTTTCAGATCTCCAAGACGACGTCGACGACCAAGATGACGACAAGTTCCCGTATGAAAATGACGCTGACGATTGAGTCTCCAGTCTCCTCAATACCGTGGTCAATGATATGGGCCCCGGCTTTTCCAAGCAGATGAGAAGGTGTAGTTGAAAAAAACTTTGAAAATCCGTATCTCGGAAACTGCAGAGTCCAAAGAGACAAAAAATTACAGAATATAGCAAATTCTATCTAATTTAGAGAATATCCTTCATGGTCAAAATGACTAAAAACTAAAAAAGCGCCAAGAAACCGCAGTTTTTGGGATGGAAAAGTAGGTTCCGGAAGGATCTGGAGGTCGAAAACTGGACTAGCGTACCCCCATGTCATTCCGAACATTCTGTGAATAAATCGCTACTACCTGATTTAGTTCACGTCAGAGTGTACTATTTAACTGGACTATGTGATACTGACAAGTATTTAATAAGACTGAAACACCCGTCTATCGCTTCGATCTTTTACACTGGCCATCTCGATGTTTTTTAACATTATCCGCCTAAGGTTCAATGAAGATGGACTAGATGTCTTCATCAGCCAGCTTTAAAAAGAAAATTATATGGTCAATTTGTCTCACAGATAACTGTCCTGAATATATATTTTTTAAACATACATATATATATATATATATATATATATATATATATATATATATAAACATATTATAAATATATATATTAATATATAATATATATATATATATATATATATATATATATATATATATATATACTATATATATATATATAATATTATATATATATATAACCGCACAATTACCGTCCAATAAGCATAATATCCAATCTGGCAAAAATATTCGAAAAAATCATCAAAAACCGTCTGATGGCATTCGCAAGGAGACATCGTATAATTTCAGATTTCCAATACGGATTTCAGGATGGAAGATCAACTGCTGATGCCATAGTTAACTTGGTCACACAAATATATGAACACTTAGATAAGAGACGAGCATGCCTGGCAGTATTTATCGATTTGGCCAAGGCCTTCGATACCATTTGCCATGAAAAACTACTGTAGGGCCAATCCTGTTTATATTATACCTGAATGATATGTTATCCTTTGATATTTCTGGAAAATTGGTCTCATATGCCGATGATACAGTCCTAATAATTGATGGAACAACCTGGGAAGATGAATTATCTCATACAAGGAACGATATTGACACTATATTTAATTGGCTTGATGATAGTTTCCTGACAATAAATATTGATAAAACATCTTACATTTCATTTTGTAGCAGCAACAGTCATGATTTTCCCAATGCTCAAAACATCAATATTCACTTGACCAGCAGAAATAAGAACATAACTCTGAAAAAATCCAGTTCAGTTAAATATCTCGGAATACACATTGATCAAAATCTAAAATGGAAAATACATATCGACTATCTTTGTAAAAGACTCAGAGCCCTTTTGTATGTTTTTCGAACACTTAAAAATGTACTGAGTATCAGTGATTGCGCAGTACATATTTTCGTTTGGTTCAGTCTCTCTTGATGTATGGAAATCTGGGATGGGGTGGGGTCTATAGTAACAACTGTACAACGCTTTATGGTACTACAGAAACGATTTCTCAAAATCATCTATAATTTAAATTTTCGTTTCCCATCGGCACAAATATTCCTATATTGTGAACTTATGAGTTTGAGATATCTTTACTTTAAGCAACTATTAATATTTATATTTCACAACAGAAATAAGTTCAAAAATCATCAACATGGACATGAAACCCGACTAAAAGCGAGTAGCCTAGATATACCGTAAATGAACAAAGTTATTGGACAGAGATCAATTACATATATTGGACCCAAATTGTTTAATCTTGCTCCAGATCATATCAAAACGGAATACGTGTTTAGGTTATTCAAGATTTCAGTGATCAGGTGGCTCAAAATCAATGTGAAAAAAAATTTTCACATTGATTTTTGACATCCCCACTTAACACATTGAATGCTTTCAATTTGGCATGAGTTTGTATTTCATATTGTAACATTGGATATTTTTCATACGTTTACATATTCAAGTTTTTATGTTTTACAATTTTTACATTACCTACATGTTGGAAGATTTTATACTTTTGGATTAATGTGTGATTTATATTTGTTATGTCTTTTTTTGTAGTATACTGAGAATATTATTCACTACTATTGATATTGTTGAAACTATTTTAGAAGTATAGGCATTATATTGTCTGCCCGAGTATCTCAAAGCACATTATATCTTGACCATATTCAAAGGAAATAATTTTGATATTGATGTTTAACAGACAAGTTTTCCAAAAACTTAAGTGAATCATCAGTACCTATGTTTCCGCTGAAAAATATCAGTTAATAAGACTCGGTATGACAAACCTTTCCTACTACCTATATTAATCGCTAATTTCTTTCTTTTTTTTTTTATTTTTTTTTGTAAATTCATGTAATTTGGTGATTAATAAATACTACTTCTACTACTACTATTACTAAAAATATATATATATATATATATATTATCCTATCATATATATATATATATATATATATATATATATATATATATATTATATAAATATATATATACGAGGTATGGCAATTTGAAACCCGGAATCGGCCGATATCTCCCGAACTAAACACACCAGCCGGCGCGTTCTGGTCTCGTTCGAAAGAGGGGACTCTTCAGTAGTACCAGTTAAATTTTGAACGCGGTATGACGTTTAGTTTGTGTTTCCCGCGTGTTTTTGTAAAGCAAGGTTTTTTCTATACGTCGCGAAAATGAGTGACCTAATTAAGAAGCAACGCGCGGTTATCGAATTTTTGGTTAAAACAAACGAAACCTCCGCGGAAATCTTTCGTAAACTTAAAGACGTGTATGGAGATGATTCTCTGTCGAAAACTGCCGTGTTCGAGTGAGCAAAGCGGTTCAGGGAGGGACGTGTTTCGATAGAGGACGATCCGAGGCCGGGCGCAGCCGTCAGCTCTCGTACCCCCACCAATGTCGATCGTATCCGCACGTTGGTAACATCAGACCGTCGGTTAACACTCCGAGAGTTGTCCTACGAGTTAAACATCAATAAGAAAACCATTAGGCAGATTTTACACGAGGAGCTAGACATGAGAAAGATGTGTGCAAAGATGGTGCCGAAAATGCTCACGGTGGACCAAGAACACCTTCGAATGTCTATCTGCAGTGACCTTTTAGAGAAAATTGAGACAGATGGGAGGGACTGAATGAGTACTGTGGTAACCGGAGATGAATCTTGGATATTCGAGTACGATCCCGAAACGCGTAGACAGAGTCAGCAGTGGGTGGAACGCGGGGTGGAGCGCCCGAAGAAAGCCAGGATGTCCAAATCGAAAATGAAGTCCATGCTCGTAATTTTCTTTGATATCAAAGGCGTAATTCATCGGGAATACGTTCCAGAGGGACAAACAGTGACCGGACTGTACTACCAAGGTGTCCTTGAGCGGGCTGAGGGCCCGTATTTTCCGTGTGAGGCCCGAACTCGCGGAGCATGGTTGGCTCTTGCATCATGACAATGCACCTGCACATTCGTCGATACGAATTCGCGAGTTATTTGCCTAAAAAAGCATCGCAACGTTGCCGCACCCCCCCTACAGCCCCGACCTCGCTCCCTGCGACTTCTTCCTATTCCCAAAGATGACGCAGTTCCTGAAGGGGTCCCACCACGGCGGTGTACAGGAGGCGAAAGAAGCTGCGACGGTGGCGCTGAAACACCCTAACTGAAGACGACTACCGTGGGTGCTTCGAGGCGTGGGAGCGGAGGTGGAAGCGGTGCGTGGAACTCCAAGGAGACTACTGTGAA